>CAOLHI010004021.1:0-90000 GCA_948474755.1 Ctenosaura bakeri
CCACTTCTTAAAAATCATCATTATACATAAGAACCATTAATCCATCCTGTCTCTTTTGTTCACCCTGGAAATCCTTTGTAAGAGTTACACCTCAAAGGCACTTTTTGGGGTATAAAAGGTCCCTGATTTTGAGTCCTTGACACAGCACTTCATTTTCAGGGGACCTCCCTGTCGGTTTGCTTGGGCATCAGGCTACATCACCATTTCTCTGCTTCTCCCTGGATAGTAAATATCCCCCAAAATCCTTTTCTATTCCCTCTATCATTTTTCCTCCCTTCCTTTTCAGTTAGCCTTGTATGACCACTTGTGTGTGATTACTTAAGTGTGTGTACGTATAATGTCCCCCAATTAAACACATTTAAATTGTACTATAGGTTTTCTGACTAGTATCTTTAGCAGTTCCTTGTAAACATAGATGGAGAAATCCTAAATTTACCCCCCTCTTGCAAAATTCTTAATTTGAGTTAATTAATTCCTCATTTTTACATTTTAATTGCAGCTTCTGATACAGGACCTCACAAGGTCTCATGGTTTTGGGGTAATAGCATGCTCCATTGAAGTTAGAGACTAAGCTTTGCTGTTGGTAGGGTGTCTGAAGTTGTATAGGCTTTTGCTGAGGAACTAGTCTGAATGTGCCAAACAGCTACTGGGCAGCAGTAGTAGTGGTGTGTGTGTGTGTGTGAGAGAGAGAGACAGAGACAGAGACAGAGAGAGACACTAGTGGAAGATTTTTCAGAGATAACAGCAGTGGCACATTAGTGAACTCTGAAGAGGTTAGTACTGCACAGAAGAAGCTAATGGCAAACCATTCCTGAATGCATTTTACCTGGAAAACCCTATGGTAATGTTATCCAAAATGAAATGAGATAGTGTTAGAAGATGAGTCTCCGAGATCAGAAAATGCTCAGTGAACTACTTGGAAAGAGTGAAGGACAAGTCTGAATAGTGATATGTCTGAGAATGCAGCTGGACTTAAACTGAAAAGATGTGGTGACAAGCTCAGAGATGAAGGAAAATTCCAGTACTTCACAATGCATGTAGTAGGAACATGGAATGTGAGAAGCATGAATTAAGAAACTTAGAAATCATAAAACAAGAAATGGAAAGCCTAGACATAGCTATACTTGGTATGAGTGAGCTAAAATGGATAGGAATGGGACATTTTAAATCAGATTATTACACAGTGTTTTCTTTTGGAAATGTCTATTAAAGGAGAAATGGGGTAGCATTAATAGTCTGATGAGATGTAGCAAAATCAGTCAGCGAGGTGCAGTATGAAGTGTGACCAAATAATATGGAGTAGACTCCAGGGAGAACCTATCAATATAACTGTAATCCAGGTGTATGCTCCCACCACAGAGGCAGATGAGGAAGAAACTGCAAGATTCTACATGGACATCCAAGAGGAAATTGATCATGCACCGAAACAGGACTTGGAAGGCAAAACAGAATTAAACCTTATTGGAGAATTTGGGTAGGATCAAAAAATGAAGCGGGAAAGTGACTTGTCGGATTTTGTGAGGTCAGCAGTTTGTTCATTGCAAACAAGTTGTTCAGACAACCAAAGAGATGACAATATATGTAGATATTGCCAGACAGACCAGAAAACAAATAGACTACATAATTGGAAGCAGAAGATGGAGAAGGTCCATACTCTTTGCAAAACAAGACCAGGAGCAAATTGAGGCACAGACTATGAACTGCTAATATGAAAAATTAGAATACAGCTAAATAAGCTGTCTGTTATTAGCCAGAGTAGTGGTAAATTTCTTACAGTTATTCTGTAGTATCTATTTGTTATTGGCTCATTTGCATCTTCGTTATGAATCACTGCAATGTAGGCATTTCTGCATTCATCTTTTTCCTAATATATCATCACATACCATTTTTAATGGTTGAAGTGTTATCATTTTCAAATTTCTTATAATATGCTACTATTAGGATATCGGGATCTGGTGCCTTTTCTGATTTAGTCTTTTAATTGCTTCAACAAGTTGTTGCAAGCCCTTCCAACTTTGGTTTTGTTCCATACATGGTTTATCCGGTTGGAGTCCATCCAAATAGTCTTCCATATCTGCATTTTTTCATTGCCCCACATATATAAATTTCTGTAATACTCTTCAAAGGCTTTTAATATTGTCAATTGCCCATTACATACTAATCTCCCTTTCAGATATTTGTGACAGATTTCTTTAACTTTCCCTTTCTTAGCTTATAAGAAAGCCACTTCTCAGGTTTATTTGCAAGTCCAAAATTCTTTTGTTTAAGGCAATTTGACATACATCTTTTGGCCTGTAAATAGTAAAAACTGTTGTTGAAGTAATTTAATCTTTTATTGAGTATCTTTATCAACATTTTTATTACATTTTATCTCCAGATTTTGTAATTTACTTTTCTTTGTTTCTCTTCCTTTTTCTTGGTTTGGAACCATATTTTATAAATTGTCCTCTCATATAAGCTTTATTTGCATCCCAAACTCCTGTAAAATCTGTGGCTTTATTTATACCCAGTTCAAAGAATTTCCTGAATCTCTGTTTGCATTGTTTTAGAATCTCCATCTTGAAATGTAGACATTCCTTAGGTGTCCATCTGAACTGTATTTGCTTAGTTTTCAGAGTCATTATGGTTTTTGGTAGAATATCCATTAAATTGGCACTATTCTTAGAAATCCAAGATATATCTATTCTAATGAAAGATTCATGGCAATTTTAAAAAAATGTATAGTCTCTGGCATTTGGCTGCAAATATCACCAATCTTACCCTAAAACTCTAAATTTAAAAAAGATTCTGGCTTTCCTTAATTCCTTTATTGGAACACTTATTTTTATTAGGATTAACAACTCCAGTCCTCATGCAAATCAGATTTTGTAAGTCCGGTAAATCCAGTTCTGATGCCTTTCTTAATAAACTTTCATAAAACATTAATTTCTCATTATTTGGATGATAAATGCCTGCTAAATACATAATCTGGCCATTGCAGTTGATTTGTGCAACTAAACATCTGTCTCCTGCATCTCCATATATCATTTCCGCTTGTAGTGTTTGGTTTATATATAAAAAAACCCAATTTCTTTTGTTTTTATTTGGCATACATTCTAGGCCCATATTTCTATTCTGCAAACAGCTGGTATCTCTTTTTCCTATATGAATTTCTTGGAGATAAATAATTTCATGTTTGGTTTTTTTTAAATGCCCTTTTCTCTTTTGAGAGGCAAGTATAATTAATTTACTTTCTATGAGATTATTTTTAGATTCATTTCAGTTGTTTTGTTAAAATATCTTTCTTAACAGCTTTCAGCTTTTTGGATATCTCCTTCTGAGGCCTTTTCCTTCTACTCATTGGCCAGATCTCTCACTCTCTCCAGAGTTTATTGTATATTTATTACCTGTGTAAGTGGTTATCAAGCCTTCTGGAACTATCCAGTGAGAAGCTATTTTTTTCCTAAGTAGCTCCACCAAGAATTTGTATACTCTACATTTCTTCAACATCCTTTCTGGAATGTCTTTAAACATAGTAATTTCACTTGCATTTATTTTAAGCCTTTTCTCAAATGTGCTCTCAGTACTTCATCTCTGACACTTTTCTGTGTGAAGGGAATTATCATATCAAGGGAAGTTTTGCTCCTTGCTCAATGCTGAGTCACAGTGTTATCCAGGAGACTGTGATTTTTCTCTTGTGAAATCCTTCATATCTATATAAGCTTAAAGATAATAATAAATCTTCCAAAGCTGCATCGTGACCATGGGATCCACTTAATGGGAAAAATCTGTTGAGCGCCTGTGATCACATGATGCTCCCATCCTTCCCAGCCATGCAGAAGGGCAGAAAGCACGATGGAGGCGCTTCCTTCCCCAGCACAGCATGGGAAAGAACCCGGCTGTGTTGCAGAAGGCAGGCATGTGTCACTCATGCTCCATTCCATAGGGAGCTACCCGGGTGCAGAGGGGAGCATTCCTTTGCGCTCCATTCCTGGCACAATGCAGGAGAGCGTCGTTGTGTGGAAATGGTGTAAGACTTGGAGGGACAGTCATGAAGGATTTAAATAAGATTGTAAATTGTAAAGATATATCAGTAGTTACCAAATTCTGAATCACCCATGCCATAATATTTCCGATTTCTATATATGGTTGTGAAAACTGAACAGTGAAGAAAGCTTCCAAGAAGAGAATCAACATATTTGAATGTGAAACAGGAGAAGAGATCTTCAGATACCATGAACTACTAAAACGATAAAAGAATAGGTCTTAGAGCAAATGAGATCTGAGTTCTCACTAGAAGTCAAGATGATTGAATTGAAGCTGTTGTACTTTGAACCTATCCTGAGACAATGTGACTCACTGGAAAAGGTGATAAATGCTTGGCAATAAGTTGCCATAAGTTAGAAATGACTTGAAGGCATGCAACAAGCTCAACAACAAGGAAAAGAGGAAGATTGTGTCAAGTGGATTGCGTCAGTGAAGTAAGCCTGAATTTGCAAAACCTGAGGAGGACAGTCTATGACTGGAGTATTTGGGAGTCCCTCATTCATTGCGTTGCCATAAGTCAGCTTGATGGCAAATAACAGCAATAACAAAATAGACCCATAGAATCAGTGGCATTTGTGTTTGTGCTGACTTACTATTCAGTGATTGATTTGTTGGGTCTATTGTTGTAGAGACTAGTAACCAGATAGAGCAGAAGGGGAGTAGTCAAAGCTTCTGACAAGGCTTAGCATCATGATATGATGTTACAAAAGCATATTAGGTCTGATTAAGGAAATTAAGTTTGAGAGATAAGACATTTGACTAGGGGTTAGCACTTTCCAAGTTACTCAACTGTTTTTTCTGTCTTAAAAGGAAACTCCATTAGATGAAGGGTTGGCATTTTTTACAACAACTTTTGAAAACCACTCAGAGTTGAAAGAAGCTGATCAAAATGTTGACCAGGTATTGTTATTTTCATATATATTGTTTTCATTCTTGTTACCTTAAATCATTATAGTGGATGAGATCACTTCCTGCTGAAGAGTTCTTCCATATTTGAAAGCTCTTAAAGTACTTTCATTTGTAAATAAAAAATATTAAGTCTCTTTTCATGATGGCTTATCTTTAGTGAGCCAGAAGATATGGACTAAACAAGGAAATATTCACTGATGAATTTTTTCTTGTTGTTTATCTAGATTAAACTTTCACATTACCTTGTTCCACTGTTTGTTTCCTGGATATTTTCGACTATGATGCAAAGAAGTGTTTTACCCATGTGCAAAAACAGCCACGTGTACAACTGAACCTTTCTTTAAAGCATTTTGCTTTTTTTTTTTTTTGCGGCCTGTGCATTCACCTTTTTCCACATTCCAATATGCGTTCTTGATGTAATTAAAAAAGAGAGAGAATAGACATATGACTATTCTCTGCAGTAAGCTTCTACCTTCCTCCCAAAAAACCTGGAATATATAACAGTGGATTTGTTCCTACTGTCTCTGGATAGAGACTACCATGATACTTTGAGCTAATAGAAACTGGCAGTGATATATACATAGTTTTTGTTTTGAGAAGCTCTAAATGGAATAGCAGTTTACATCTCTGGAAACAGTTTTGCAAAAAAACTTAAATACTTGCAGTGCACCCTTAATCATACAATCAGTAAACAATACCCACCCCAAATTTCTGTGGATCTTAAGGTTTGTATCTGAAAAAAGTATACTACTGATGCTCATATCAGATGATTATCCTACAGTTACACGCATTAAATAACAAAAAGCTACATTTATTTCCAGAACACAGCTATATATTTCATTTTAAGAATTCTTTGTATATTAAGGCAAACATGGGGTTCCTGTAAATATGCTTGTTCTTATATCTTATCTTTCCAGCAAAACATTCAAGGTGATATTGTGATTTCCTTCTAGTGAACAACATTCTGAAAACTTGGGTGCCACATTATATAACCTTTTTCTTGCTTTTCGCATTCAGTAGTGAATATTTGTTCTTTTGGCTTCCATTCTGTCTGAGGTCTGGGTGGACTCATATCATCAATTTTAATCATAATGGGCAAGCAATGACTTATCATATCACATTTTATCTCTCTCCAAAGGTAACTTCATTTGTATGAGAAATCTGTATCAGAAGGGAAGGCAGAGATGTCATCACTCTAAGAAAGATACCTCTGTATAAGAAACACAAAGTTATTATCTTGTTTGACCTACACTAGCTTTATGCTAAGAATTTGATGTATAATTTGTCGTTACCTTCCTCTGAGGGTAGGAAAGTATGACTTGCCCAAAGTCTTGCAGTGGGTTTCCATGGTTGAGTGGGGATCTGATCCTTGTTCCCCAGGAGTTCACATTGCCATCCTCTGACTGAAGAGCCAATGACAAACCCTCTGTGACTAAATTTTGCAAAGAAATCCCTGTGATAGGTTTGCCTTAGGATTGCTATAAGTCAGAAATGACTTCAATGCACTTTTTTTTTGATGTGCAGTATTCACTTCGTTTAAATTAAAGACTGGAACTTCACAGCATTTCTCTGAAATTTTGAAGTCTTGAATTTGAACCAGGAACTGCTTTCTTATACTTTTTCCATCAGCTGTCATTTAAGCTGTCAGTCTAAAATCTTAGTAACCCGTAAAGAATTAAGAGGAAAACAGTTGGAATAGCTGTAAAGTCGAAGACTTTCACGGCTGGAATCCATTGGTTGTTGTGGGTTTCCCGGACTTTGAGGCCGTGTTCTATTAGTATTTTCTCCTGACGTTTTGCCTACATCTGTGGCTGGCATCTTCAGAGGATCTGGTGGCATGGAAGTGAGACAGAGTATATATACTTGTGTAGTCCCTGGGTGGGAGGGAGCAGTTTGCATATGTTACAGCTGGCCTGTGTGATGGCCTCTTGTTAAATGGGATATCCCCCAGGGTATATTGTTAGTCAAGGGATATGCATAACAGTGCATTAAGTACATTCATGTATTGTTCCCTGTAGAGGGACCTCCAGAGTCTGGGTGGTGTTCATTGGCATATTTTTGAGTCTTGATTTTAGTGTTCTTCAGTACTGGTAGCCAAATCTTGTTCATTTTCCGAGTTTCTCCTTTCCTGTTGAAATTGTCCATGGATTTTAATGGCCTCTCTGTGTAGTCTGACATAGTAGTTGTCAGAATGGTCCAGAATTTCTGTTGGAATAGCTGCTTGCTTATTCACTCATTGCTGTGTAGCACAGGATTAGTGAAATTATGGCTGGAGTCTGTATTGGGAGACATAGATAGAGCTCTGTTATTGTGGATATTTCTTTCAATGCAACTCCTTGAAACCTACCATGGAAATCAGGCAGCCCCACCAGTGCAGGGATTTTTCAACTTGCTGCAGGTAGATTGCTGGATGCTTCTTTGCTCACTGTCCCAATCCCTAGCACCTTGGACATCCATCCAATAGCAAGGCTGCCTGCAAAGACCATAAATGTGAATTCCAAAATTTACGATGTAGTAAATCAGACTTATGACTATGAAAATTGAACACAATGCCAGCCAATAACTTTGTTGCATCTTTAAAAGGAAAATGATTATATTAATTTCTTAGTTTTGCATTATGGCTGCAAAATATTGAGCAGTACCAGAGAAAAGAAAATTGTGGTACAAGTATTCATAAATAATTTAATTCTGGTTAGAAGACTGTAATTTGATTCTTGGTTCACTAAACTAAGAAGGTTGAAGTATGACTTGTCTAAGTGCAGTGCACTGTCTTCTGGCATGACCTCTGCATGAACGAATGCGAAATTGTGTAAAGCGTCATGTTCTGTTATAGTCAGTGGATGTGACACTCACTTTTTTATGTTTTATGCAGCAGTTATTGGAACAGAACCTCTGCATATGTGGTGGGTGCACTGTATGATGTGCCATAAAATACACAAAAATGATGGATGTCCATGTTTAACCATTAAATAAAAACCCAGAGGCAACATGTAGGTCAATAACTTTGTTAGGACAAATAGAAAGATTACAAAAATGAGACTCTTAGTTAGTTCTAATAATGCTTTTAGTCTAGTATTTCTGTGTACAAATATAATGTATTTTACCTGAGAATTACTTGTATCCATTCTAATATTTTTCTCCAAAGTGTGCTCCATTTTGAAGTTATTTGTCCACTTTTCTCTAAATCCAGTGTTTTGTACTGATTTTGTTCATGATGATTACACAATAGAAATCAACAAATGACAGTCTTCAAAATGTCTCTGAGATAAATGAACAAACCCCACTACTTCAACATGTGAGAGAAATACTGCCAGAACTACTTGAAGTAAAACCTGCTGAGTGTGAATGCAGTAATCTGAACAAGGAAAAACAACGTGATTATCTTTTTGTACCAAGCGCTTTCCCAGGTACTTTAGATTTCAAAATATGATAGTACCCTTCGTTTTACAAATGTCTGCATAAATATTCCTATAGTAGTGAGTGAATAGATTAATTCATTTACTGAATACAGAAATAACTTCCTCCACTCAATTTATTTTTTAAATGGGGATTGAGCAATTCTTTGGCCATTTGTTCTTGCATTCCACATGCAGACTTCCCTGTTTTCTTTTATGTAAGTACCGGTAATCATCAACCACATGGGAGGGCTCAACACTTGATATCTGCATAACCTGTAAATTGCAGGACTGCATCAGCAGAAGTGAAAAATCCTAAGCCTCACTGTATAGTACTGAGATAAACCCATAATGGATCTTAGTAATCACAGAATTCTTTTCTAAATGATCATGTACTAACTGCTTAATTACCTGTTCCATACCCTTTTCTAGTTTTGATATCAAATTTACTAGTTAGCAGTTGCTCAGGTCATCTTCCCCCGTTTTTTGAAGATGAGGACCACATTTACTTTTCTCCTGTCTGCTGGGCCTTTTCCTGTTTGCCAGCAGGTTTCAAAGATTATTGACATAGTTCTGTTAAAATGGGTAGCTTTACTTTCAGAAAAGTTTACAGTAGTTTCAAGTTTCCTTAAGATTCCGTGTCAGTATGAACTGTTCTGGGATAGAGATGGGAGGATTATAGAGAAGAGCAATTGTTGGAAAAAGAGAATGTTTAATTGAAGGCTGATGGATGCAATAGACTGGTAGGATTTGTTGTCATATCATGTATTTTGGTCTCTTATTTGTTATTTCCTGGGTCAGATCTCAATGTTCGTGGAATAAAAGAAGGGACAATACATGACTGAGAATTTATGATCTCTCTCTTCTCTCTTTCTCTGTGCACACAATGCTAAAATCATACTGATGTTCTCAGTTATACACGGTGCTAAATTACCAAACAATACGTTGCCACGAATCTTAGAAGATGAAGGATTTTACATTCCAAGAAAGCCTTATGTTTCTAGGAATACATATCACAAAATGGAAAATCGTCTTCTTCAACAAGAAGGGGTATATGTACAGTTTTGCTTATTTATAGATATTTTTAAATAATAAGAGTAAAAAGTAATTAACAGTTTGTGTGCTGTTTATGCATCCGAATCATCTTTATCAAGGGAAAAGACTGGTTTGAAGAAAGTGGAGAAATAATATCACTGCCTTCACCTGTCAAACAATCACATCATTGCAGAGTATCTTTTCCTGTTGAGGCTGACATACAGTTAAAGACAACATACAGGAAGGTTTGTTTGTTTCAGTTTGTTACTCTTTCTCGATGGCATTGGGATGTTTCATTAAGCAGTGCTTAATATAGAGCGTGCCCCCTGTTTATGCAGAAGTTCTGTTCCAGGAACCCCAGTGTAAAACATGAATGTCATGTCCCATCATAGTCAGTGGATGCAATGTGTCGTACCTGCAAACAGTGCAGGCACGTGTCTGTCACATCCATTGATTATAATGAGATACAATGGTTTGTGTGACCTCACATTCATGCATGCAGAGATCATGCTAGAATAGGGCACATTGTACCTTGTTTAGAGATACATCACAGGTGCATAAACGCAACTAATGCATAAAAGCATTATTTTTTGCAACAGTGCATATGGGGGGGCTGTGCTATCCTAGGAATTGTGTATTGTGCCACTAAAATCAAAGGAACTGAACAAATTTCAGTATTATATTGTGTTATTTTGTTATGTTTCACCTGAAATATTTTCATGTACTCTGTATACCATATGCTGTCTAAGAAAATGAACTGGGAAGGAGCTCCATCATTATGGAATCAAACAAAATGAACATTCTGGAACAGGGTACAGTAGCAGCTGTCAAAATTTAGATATTTAGAATTGGCACCTTTGTTTATCATGGTTTATCCAGCAGCAGCAATGTGAGTTATCCCCGGCTGCTCAGAACTGAAAATGGGAGTCACATGATCTTCAGATCTTCTTGAGAATTCCCTTCCCTCTCCCTTCTGTTTTCTCCTTTATACCTGCTAGTGAGAGACAAAATTTTAGGACAGACATACTCTAGATTTCAAGGAAGATACTTTGCAGCTGCTAATGGAATGTTATTGCTTTACTTTTACTACTTTTGTCCTCAGCCTCCTGATGGCTCAGAAGGGGTGTAGTCTCTGCGTGCATCAACCCTCTTTCAAGACCATCATAAACATCAATTTAAGCAAATGCTTCAAACAAGGTACAGGCTGGTGACTGTCACTTTTCTTCTGTAGCTCTCCATGATGTGTGTGTGTGTGTGTGTGTATATATTTCTATATATTTTCATGGACAACTACAGAAGAAGAAAAGTGACAGTGTTGGAGTCACTGGCCTGCACATTATATATGGAGGTGGGATTTGCTTTTCCTTCTTATATATCCCAAAGCATGCTTTGATCTTGGAAATTTTAAAAGAGAGCAGATAAAAGTATAGTGGCCAATAACTATCTGCAAAATAATTTGAACCAATAAATGTATCAGCTTGTGGTTCAAATAGACACTCAATGAATTTAATAAAAGATAATTTAATAACTCAGACAATGAATTCATACATAGTTAATGTGCATAAAAACTATTAACTACTTGTTCTAATAATACTAAAAATAAACAAAATCGTTCAAGTAAAGTACAAAAAAGACAAAGCACAACAGACCAGACTGAAGGAGAAAGTAATTCACCAATGGAAAGGCAAAGATGTAAATTGTCTTCTGTGATTCAGACACCTAATGAGTCAGATTATAATTCATCAGGTGATAGTGGGGGAAAGGAATTAAAAACAAAAGAAGAAATGATGGAGTGTAATAGGGAATGAAACAACAAGGAGACTAGCCAGATTCAGCAGAAAGTCTAACACAGTTTAATACAAATTGTTTGATAATGTCAAAGACGATAAAAGCCAGAACTCTTTGAGTTTTTCTTCAACTCTCAAAGGTCAGAATAAGAGGGAAACAGTCTGCTGTCATTTACAGATCTGACTAGTAGGGGAGCTGCAGTGTTGAGAATGACAAGCCCAACAATCAAACAGATACCACTGCCAGAAGTGTTCCATGAGTTCATAAGATACCCCCTTGCCTATCTAGAAACTAGCTACCCTGTGTCCCAAAAATGTACATTTTAAATCAGAAAGCAGTGGAAAATTTGATTTTATGCAGTGACCTGCAGAAGTAGCCATCCTCTTTGACTTTTCTGCAATTTGTTGTGTTACAACCTGGAACTGGAATGGATTTCATTGTCATAGTTACCACTTGATGTACACAGAGTACTCAGCACTGTGGAGGTGCAAAATATCATTATTGTTGCACAAAATGTAAGTAGTTTATTTATTTTAAATGGCACTTTCTGATTGCATAAGTATCTCCCTCTTCCCCCTTAGTCAATACTGGTGAAAGCATCTTTGACAGCAATAACAGCAAATCTTCTTGGGTAAGCCTTTGCCAGCTTTGTGCATCTTGATCCTGCAATTTTTCCATTGTTCTTGTCAAAGTTGCTCCAAGTCTGTCAAGTTGATGGGGGACTATTGGTAAATATCCTGCTTTCAAGTATTGCCATGAATATTCAATTGGATTGAGGTCTGAGCATTCACTATGTCATTCTAAAACATTATGGTTCTTGTTTTCAACCCAGTGTTACTTTGGTTGCATGCTTTGGGTCATTGTCCTGCTGGAAAATGAACTTCTGCCCCAGTCACAGATCTGCTGTAATCTGAAATGTATGGTTCTGTGTAGTTTCCATATCTTTAGCTTCATTGACCATGGCTTCAGTCTCAACCAGTTTCCTAGTCTCTGCTAAGGAAAAGCATTCTGCTTCATGATACTTCCACCACCATGCTTTGCTATGAGGATAGTGTTCCCAGGGCAGTGAGTACTGTTGGCTTTATGCCACATTTAGAACTTTTAGCAAGGCCCAAAAGTTTAGTTTTTGGGCTCACTGGACCAGAGAACCTTTCCTCATGTTTACTGTATCTTCCACACGTCTTTTGGCAAACTCCAAATAGAATTTGACATGAGTTTGTTTCAGTAATGCCTTTATTTCTCGCCATAAGTCCATAAAATCTAGCTCTGCAGTATGTCCAGTGTCTGTTGTCACATGGATAGTTTTTTCTCTTCTTAGCTGATTATCTCTCAAGCCACTTCAGAATTACCATTGTTCCCTTTGTTGCTTTTCTAACAAATTTGCTCCTTACCTTGTCACTGAGTTTTGGTGAATGTCCTTCTCTAGGATATGGTGGACAGGTGGACTCCATTCAGCTACTTATGTGACTTCTGGAGGTAGTGAGTTGCATCATAACTTATTTAGGCATGCCATCACTTTTTGCAAGCAGCAAGTGCCAGTTTATTTTTACTTACTTAGGTTTTTTGCCATAAGAAAAATATTTTACATTTTCACAATTCTGAGTATCTTATGTTTGTCAATTGGTAACGATGTCAATTACATCCATTACAGTTTCAGACTATAATACAACAGAATGCAGAAAAGTCAAAGAGGGTAGATGCACCAGTGATAACTTTGATTTTGGGGCCCCTTGGTCCTCAGAGAAAGGGATATGTCACTGAAAAAGCAAATTAAATGGATAATGGAGAGTATTCTTAAGAAAATATGTGAGGCTTCAGCTTTGTCTCTTAAGGCTCTCGCTCTCAGGTCTCTCTTTTGCCAGAGGAACAGTTACTTGAATCAAGGTTATCATTAATGATAAAAAGGAAAAAAAGAAGGGCGAGAAAGAAGAATCTAGCAGCACCTATCAGATTAACTGATTTATGTCAGTTTTTGCATTTGTGGATTTCAGTCCACTTCTTCAGATGTATTGATGTATCTAGTATAATACAATTTCCCCTGGTGCATACATACACATATGCACATGCACTCAGTTAAAACTTTTGCATGTTTTATATCATTTTCTACTCAGTTAGTAGAGCCATATATGTGCATATGAACAGGAATAATAATTCCTAGTTCAAATCATATTGAGCTGTGAAAATCCTATCACTTCATAAAATTATTTGTTTTAAAGGAAAGTTTGCTTTTTTTGTTGTTGTTGAAAAAAACCAAATAACTGCAGGCCATGCATCCTGAGCTAGAAAAGTGTATTATAACTAAGCCAGGAGAGGAAAACAAGATTTACCAACTAGATCTTAACGTATCCGGCATTGTATTCAGTCATCATTCTCTCTTCAATTGTGAACAAGTGTTAGCTTCCAGACTACATGGCATTTATGAGTGCTTTCAAAAAAGACAACAGCAAAATATTACTCACTTGCTATCTGAAAAGGTAAGGAAATGTTTTTATTTGAAGTTACGGTTCTCATTACACAGCTGAAAGATTTGATGATATATTTTTCTGATTTCAGAATGTCAGATGAGATCCCACTCATCTTATCCCAGTAATTATGAATAATGTATGTGGTATTCTACGTTTCCAAGTTCTATATACTGTAGCAGGGCTTCAGTAGAACAGAAGATTTGTTTAGTGGTTAATACATTCCAAGTAACACTAGCAGACTAGGAAGTTTATTCAACACAAGGCATTAAATATCCATTAAATATCCTTCAGTTGAACTGAAAGAGATCTGTCGTAAGGAGATGCTACACCACTTCTTCCTTTCATAAAACAGAGACAAACAGTTATGCACACTATATAGCACCTTGTAAGTACTAGAACTATATATATCATTACACATCAATACAAAATTAAAATGGAAAAAATTACTACTGTGCAGTCAGAGGTCATCAGTAGTTGACCACTGCTGAGATGTAACATAAGACACCACTCTATAGCTGAAGATAGAGGAGCCTCAAAATGTAGTCTTTCTTAACTTCTTATATATGGCAAAGAACAGCAGAGAACCATCTTTCTTTAGTAGAGTCCTTAGGTTCCATCCATACCAAATCTCCAGAAGCTCTAGAGACTTCTCACTTGGATCACAAAACATGTTGCCTCTCGTGGATTCCCTGAAGGAATGACCCACATCAGTGGGGATCCGAAGGTGTAATAAAATAGTTGCTAATGAAGTTTTATTTTTAACATCCTACCCTTTAGCATTTGTGCAGGTGAATATAGCATCCAAGTAATTGGTGTGTTAACAATATTCCAGCAGTGTCAAATAGAGATCCACATGTGCATCTTCTGCTTTATAAGTTGCTTTATAGACCAGGTTGCTCTTTCAACCATTCTGTATTGGATCATGAATACCCTGGACTACTAAAACATTGCTCAACCCCCTACTCCTTAGCAAACATCTGAAATTCTTGACAGGCAAAGAGCATACTATCATCACTTAACAACAAGTCTTGATGTAGCACGGTAAGCAAACATAGATTTAATCCCCTTAGTCAATTCTTGTGGTCTTCTCAGCCAAACTCATTACTTCTGGATCTAATAATCAATTATAGAAAGAAAAGAGGAAGAACCCTGGTCTATCCAGTAATGGAATTACTGAACAGTTTTGTTATATAAAACAAACATATAGCTGTCCCCTTTGGAATACAACATTAAAACTGGGCAAATAGTTTCTTATCCCATGATATGCCACAAGAATGACATCATTTTTATGCCTGGCAACTTACAAAATACAATAAATGGCAAGACATTTTCCTAAGCTCTTTTGGCTAGCTTAAGTGTATGGAAGCATCCTAGGTAACATAGTATCCATGTACCTTCTAGCAGTTTAGGCCTTTCCACAGTACACTGTTATAATGCTATTATTCCACTTTCAACGGCATGTGGGATCCTGGGGTTTGTAGTTTACTGAGACCAAAGAGCTCTCTGGCTGAGAATTCTAAACGCCCTTCCTTAAACTGCAAGTCTTGGGATTCCATAAGATGTTGAAAGTGGAATAATAGCGCCATAACAGTGTCATGTAAAAAGGCCCCTTGACTTAAGCTATGGTTCCTATCAACAAAATATTTACTTTAACTGCATGAGTTTGATGTCCTTGTCATCTTTCATCAGGAGTCAGATTTTCTAGACCTAAATCAGATAATTGGTACCACATTTTATGCAACTTGCCACATTTTGTGCCAGAGTTAATGTATCAAGAAATCTAAATATGCATACTAAAGTTATACAGAAAATAATGACTTATGCCTATAATGTGTTTTTTATTTTGTGTTTTACATGATTGCTGTTGACTGTGGCACTTTTTCACTTTAAATTTTCAATCATTTTTTCACAAAATGCCAACCAAAGTTATTAATTTGCCAATAAAAGTTTAATACATTCTAAATAACTTATTTTTATTACAGCTGAAAGCATTAACAAGTGCCACCAAGCTAAGGGAAAGTAATTTACAAATAAGCCAGCTGAGTACAAGCACTTTAAAAGATTTCAGATCACAAATAAGGTACAGTATTTATTTAGGCAAGTGAAATGGATATTCAGCATACTGTAAGTGTTTTGTGTTTATTTGGGCTATATTTATTTTAATTTCAAGGTTAATATTTCTCTTAAATCTTACCCTGCTGACTTAGGTCAAATCTATATCATTTCCTCTGATGCTGAATGTGAGATCCATGCATATAAGTTATGAAAGAAGATTGTATCATTCCAAAATATAGTTTCTGTGTACGCGAGGGTTCTGTGAACGATGAGATGCATTTTTAAAACCATATATATATATATATAATTCTGAAAAGCTCAATATCTTTCTGTTAATCATGATACTGAGGTGTATAGAATGTTGAGCATTCATTGAGGAACCACAGGGAAAATTGAGGGTACAGAGAGAAACTGGTGGATGTGTGTCATTGTGGACTGAAAAAGAATCTCTCTGCTGTACTTTCCCTTTTCCTATGCCAGTCTAAAAATCCCATCGTCCTTTTCTATAGCAATGAAGTGCTGGGAACTGAGGAAAGGAGCAGTCGCAAAATCCCCAGCTGTTTGGGTGTCTTCTGAAAAATGGAAGTGAAAAGAAGCCATGGACAGTTTTATGATCCAAGAGGTGTGTCAAAGAGGCTAGAAATAGGTTGTATGTTACTGGACCAAAGGAAAGCTTTCTTCTTTGTATAGTGAGCAGTCTATCTTGTGACTGCGAAGCAGGCAAGGAAAAGTGAGGAGCTAAAGGCATTGTGTTCCCTGTTCAGGGACAGCTCAACCCCATATACCGTAGTTTTAGGTGTACGTAGCAGTCTAGGTGCCACAGAGCTCAAGCAACAGAAGTTTTATTTTGGCATTCGAAAGTATAATTTCCCACAGACCACTTTCCCTTGCAGTACAGTTAGGACAGGAATACATTGAAGAGCTGACAACTTGCTGCCCTTTCAGTGGCATTGCAAATCAGTTTTAAGTGCAGCAGACAGCTCACTCTGCCGAATGAAAGGGCAGCAAGCCTGCCGTGGTGTGCTTCACAAAGAGCACCTCCAAATGGGTAAAAAAGTCTCTTGAAGTCCTAGATTTTGTTCTGATTTTATTTCGGAAAGTCCTATGTTCCTCTTATCTTAAAGTATTATTTCCTGTAAGTTTCTGGCATTACCAGAGATTTTTTTGCTCCCAGTCCCTGGATTGGTTTAATTTCCACAATGAAATAGATCAGTTAACAGAATAATACCAAAAAGGTAAAACTTTTTCATTGGGGCTGCATTTGGGCAGCCTTTAGCTAAATGGAATTGAAAAAAGATTTTTCCAGATGCAACCGTGGAGAGGCTTCTTGAGGAATTCAGTGTTCTTTGCCTCAGAAAGGGGTGAGTAGCCTCACTCAGGACAGAATCAACTTGGATCTCAAGGGAAGATACTTTTTCTGTGGCTAATGGAGTGGAAATTTTATTTTATGACTCTTGGCCATTTCCTCACTTCACTGTTAGAGTGCTATTATTTCACTGTTAACATCTTATAGAATCCTGGGGTTTGCAGTTTAGGAATGGGCATTTAGAATTCTCAGCCAGAGAAAACTTTGGCCTCAATAAACTACAAACCCCAGAATTCCACAGGATGTTGAAAGTGGAATGATAGCACTATTACAGTGTAATGCGGAAATGGCTTTTGTCTCCCAGTATCCACATGGCCAAAGAGGGGAGTTACCTCTGCCTACATTGATATCTCTCCAGACCATCTTAACTGACAGCCTGTGACTCTGACATGCTTTTTTTTTTTTTTAATTCTGCTGCCTAAGCATTCAGTTTCATTCTTTGTCTTTTCCCTTCCTGCATGGGAACATATGTGCACAACTTTCTTATTTGTGTTTTGTAGTTATTTTAACTTCTCCTCCTCCTATTATTATTATTTTACTTAAGGGCTTCCAAAGTGATGGATAATTAAAAGCAGTTAAAACTGTAAAGATTTAAGAGGTTTTTTTTAAAAAATAAAATACTCTTTAAAAACTTCTAAAAACAGTTTAAAAACAATTCTAAAGTGCCATTTTAAAACAATTAATTGAGGGCAGTTTCAAATATTAATGGCCAGTCATCATCATCATTGTCATCATCATCATCATGTAAGGGTGCATGCCTTGTGGAATCTTCCAAACATGTTGTGCATTTGCCAGTGAAATGCAGTCTTACCTATTTGTTAGTGATATTTTTGGGGATACATAGGAATCAGTACTCTCTTCTGAACATTGGAAATAAAATGAAAGATTGGCAATTTGAGACTAGGCAGCCAAATGGATCCGAAGCCACCTCTGTTTTAAAACTTCAGTGAATGACCTTTGTTCATTGCTTCTTTGGGGCAAACCGCTGTAGTCTGCATATGCTTTGTGCTCTATAGCACCGAGGCACTTGACAGTCATGGATCTATCATTTGGATTTTTATTTCTCTTTATGTCTGCATGAGCTGAATTTTAACTTTCTGAGAAGGGTTGCATAATTTTTTTCACTGTTTTTTTGTGATTTTCTCGTAAGCTACAAACAGATTAAGAATCACTGGCTGAATTCTCTAACGTTCTGTATAGCTTAATTGCATTGCTCTAGTCATTGACAGGACAAATCAGATGTCTTTGTATCTTTGTCTCCTATATATTTTGAAAGAAAAACTATTAGGATTTACTGCAAGGGATTTTAGTGTGGGTTGCAGTACCAATGAGAGCAATTGTGCTTTTTCTACTATCTCAGTTGCTTCTACCTCCATATTGCTCTTTAATTTGTGGAAGAAAACATACAGTTACTTACTTTGAACCTGTCTCTCCCGGAGAAAAAATTCTTGAATTGAGGGGGATGAAGGTTTAAGGCAACGCCATATAGTTACTTTTGACATTTTAAAAAATTGTATGATATGCTGACCATAGATCTCTTCTGGTTGGCCCTAGAATACCAGCTGTTGTTCTCTGTTTATCAGACAGGACAGCAGTTACTCTATTTATGACCAGAGGAAAATTTATAGTATTGGCAACCTAATTTGAAGGGCTACTGCTGTCTGTTATGCCACACATTTCAGAACTTTTTGGTGGTGTGAATGGGAGTGAGTATGGTTTGTGTGCACCATTCCTTTATTCAGATGTATCATGATACAACTGGCTATCAAAATATGCATTTTAATAGTATAGAAAGCCTATGTTTGGTTTTTGGATGATGATAGCAAGTGTGTGTGTGAAAACTTAATAAACAGTGATGAGTCTGTTATATTCAAGATAAACTTTTAGTTGCATTTTGACATTCCCTTTTGTTGTTGTTTTGTATCTTCAAATTGTTTCCGACTTATGACGGCCATAAGGCGAATGTACCATGAGTTTTCTTGTAAACTTTTTTCAGAGGGGGTTTGCCATTGCCTCCTCTCTGAGGCTGAGTGTGACTTGTCCAAATTCACCCAGTGGGTTTCAATAGCTGAGTGGGGATTCCCTTAATTGTTTTTATTTCCTACAATTAAAAAAAGTTGTACATGTTATAAGTTAAAAAAAAAAAAGCTTGTTGGTTTACTTTCAGTGTATTCCATGGGAATTGAAGCTTCTTATCAAGATTTTAGAACAAATAGCTGACAATATTATAACTTGTCATTTTACTTTTCTTTTTCTTTTGGTTTGATTTTCTTTGCTATTTTGCCCTCTAAAAAGGCATACAAAAATGTTATATGACAAAGAACACCAAAGAGATAGTTCTTTAATACAAAATATGCTGAAGGTATGGAAACAGATAAAATCTACACGTATACAACAAGGTTTTATCAGTACTACAGTAAAGCTCCAATTTCAAAGGTAGGTAGATAAAAGATGGATTTATTCTACATAGAAATTAATTTTCAGTGCATGTGCTGTAAACACATGCACAAACAGCAAATGTAATATGTTAATTATGAAAATGGATTGAAACTACAATACTGAAGTTATGTACACAGGTGTCATGAGATGTGCCCTCCAGGACAGGGATCCCAAAGCCCATGCCTTCCTTTATCACTCTTTAAGCAGCAAATAATGCTCACAACCCAGGTGAGGTCAGATGATTAATTTCCAGTGATTCATGTCACACAGTTAAGTTCTGCTAAAGCTGCATCTGAGAAGTTGGTCTCTTCAGACCCTGGTTGTAGAGGTAAGTATGATCAGGCTTCAGAAGCTACAATTAAATGTCTTCGGACTCCATTTGCATAAGCAAGCTCTCTTGCCAGAATTTCAGCCTTCATTAACTTTCACAGGATCAGAGCGTCTCATCTAAAGCTTCCAGGTGCTCAGATTAGTAGGTCTAAGCCCATTCTTTCCATCTCCTGGCCTGGGTTTAAGGCTGATCTGGCCCTGCCAGTGGTTCTCAGGAGTCCCCCTTGCGTGGTTTCCTCAGATCTGTAGAATGGTGGCCGCTACCATTTGCCAGATGCTTCCTAGTCCTCCATAGGGACTTAAATTGGCTCTGATCCCTTGATTCTCCATGGTCAGCCTTGTAGGTCTCTGTTCCAGGCAAGGCCAAGGTCTGGAAAAATTCCCACCTTCCTTTCCTCTGACTGTCATCCTGGGCCCTCTGTTGCCTTCCTCGAGGGTTGAGGTCTGGGCAAAGGCTTCTCCCTTGTTGTCCTCTTCTTGCTCTTGCCAGAACTTCAGGAAAGCTTAGGGACTACCATTTCACTCCTCACTGTTGGCCAGGTTTTCTGGCTGTGTCAGTTTAAATCTCTTACCCCTATACAGCTTGGTTTAGTCCTCTTCATCCTGTTACAACTGCAGTCCTCCTTGGCTGCTTACAGTGAGGATAGATGGTGTTCAGTGCTGATGTCACTTCCACACCCTGTAACTCCCAGGAGCCTACTCTGGGCTTCTTAGAGGCCCCTGCTATCAGCGTTGAAGTTCTACACCTGTTATGATCTCAGAACACACATATGTATAAACTCATAGTTATTGAGTAAGCACACGTATAGGGAATGTTTTAACTTTTGCAATAGGGAATGTTGGTAAATTGGACCCCACAAGTGGTACCCACACACAGATATTCAAATTTGAATTTTATCAAACACACAAAAAAATCAAAATATACCCAAGGATGCATTGGCAGACAGGAAATATTATGGTGCAGTAGTATAGTATAGTATAGTATAGTATAGTATAGTATAGTATGGATAGAAGAGTAAATGGATAGCACAGACAATTAGCTAAGAGGGTGGTTGTTTCAAAATGGGAAAGTGTTAACTCAAGTAAACAAATTCACAGGGTTTGGGGAGCTAAGCAGTCATGTTCAGGAGGTACCAAGTGGAAAAGCCAAAAGAAAGAGGTTCCGAAAAGGAGAGCATTAAAAGTCTTACCTTAGGACATGCATACATCAGAGAAAAAGGGGAAGGTAGAAGCAGCTGTGTAGAGAAAATACTCCCTGAAAAGTAGATTTTAGGGGTAACTGTAAGCAGCTTTAGGAGGGGCAGCAAAAGGATTAAGCAGCTCCTCTCCTCATTACTCTTCCCACTTTTCAGTTATATCCTCTTTACATTAAGGCGGTGAGGGGGGAGATCATGCAAGTTAACTGTGTACTTTGAGCCGAAGACCTAAGTACAGTTATAAGTCCCAGCTAGAATAGATTCATTGAGCCAGTGGAACTTATGTAAGTGCTGACATGCAAGCTTTCATCATTCAGTAGTCCTACTCTTGTTGGGACAAATTAGCTGGAGTTAGGACTTCGTGTAGACATCTTTAGATTGCTTCATTACTCTCTTTCTGTCTTTCAACAAGGCTAGCAAATAACTCTGAACTGGATGACTACAAAGCTGGAATATCTGAAGATGATGAAAAAGTGGTAAGGAAAAATAAGGAGAAATTGATACTGATTATCAAACAGAGGCCCTTTTCATACATGGGTGGAGAAACGGGGGAAGCCACGCTAAAACAGGGCTTACCTCGCTCCGTCGCGGTGTGGAGCAGCGCAAGTTCGCTGCTCCACACTGTCAGGCGTTCTGCAGCGTCCGCAGTGTCGGGCAGTGCCCAAAATGGCGGCTTTCGACTGGCAGAGGCTGTCCGCCAATCGGAGAACCTCGCCAGCCGGAAATCCCGCCCCAGCCCGATCTGCAGGCACGCCCTTGCGTGTGCCTGCAAATCCACACAGGTGCTGCAACGGGGCTGGACAGGGCTGCACGCCCCGTGCTTTTGGAAAACTACTTGAAAAGTGGTTTTCAAAAAGCACGTGTGCCGGCACTTCTGGTTGCCAGTGCGCGGATTGCGATGTGGAACTACACAAAAGTAGTCCACCCCAATCCATGTTACGGTGTGGACGACCTCCTCAGAGGTCGCCCCACACCGATTTTTTAACCCCATGTGGAAAGGGCCAGAGTTTCAGCATCTGGAAGAAATGGATTCTCAGTATGAAAGAGTTTTAGAATATTAAATACTTGTGCTGTAGTAAAATGAATGAGACCAGTACCATTACCATTTTTCTTTATGTATATTAATGTCTGACTATTATTACAGAAATATAGCTGACCCAAATATTGCCTCTTTGGTATAAAATTTAATTGGAGTGCCTGATCTTACATGCTATTCTCAGTTTATTTGCAGTTCTTAAAAGAAAAATAAATATAAATCCAGATATCTTTGTCAGTTTGAAATAATACTGGCACAGTAAAAGTATTAATACTGATTTCTAGGGTTGCTTGGATTCATCTCACGTACTTCAAACTGCAACAGATCTTGAAGACTGGAGTGAACCACTTTTCATACCACACCTCACATTTGTGACAGAAATAACAACAGCAAACATGTGCCCCATGTGAGTTTCAGGGTGTTTTCAGCATTGCAGAGCGTCTGCTTTTTTATAATATATATCAGTACTAACCTGGGATTATAAAAAAGTGTTATGTGGATAGTACTCCATAGTATCTAGCAAGAAGGGCATGTATTTTTCATCATACTTATTCCTTTCTTTATTTTAGTTTCTTGACTTGGCAAGGAATGTGTCAGAAATATGTAATGCAGTACATTTTTTTAACAGAGCTGTCTTTATAGTGTGTAAGCATGCTTCTTTTTTCTGCACATGATCCCTCTGGTTTGTTGTATGGTTCTATATTTAATCTAATCAATGTTTCTTTTGATCTGTATTCCTAGTGAGGAACAAAAGAGAAGAGACAAAATCAAGCTGGAAAAGTACTTTATTAAAATATATTACAATAATAAATTGGTTTGTTCTACTCTGGAAGCTCCTCTCTGCCAGGATTTTAAAGTAATGTTTCAGCAGATGTTTAGAATCCAAGTATTAAACTGGCCTGAATCTCTTTGCTTAGAGGTAACACAGTTTAGATAATGTTACACCCTAACTAAATCTTAATCTCATTGTCTTTAGAATGGTATGTACTAATAGCATTTGTATTTTTTATTAATCATTTTTTAAACTTATATTAGTTTATATATTTTGAAGGTAATATGTAGGCCAGAAGTACATTGCATGAACTTATATGTAGCCCCTGATATATAAAAAGGTACTATGGCCTTTTCATGTTATGCATATGTATCGTAAAGGTAGACAGGGACCCCCTAAGGATTTGCTTGTACAAACATGTACAAATAGTGAAAATTAAAAGGCCTTTCATTTTGGGAACGTAATGCCATGAGACCTTATGGTATTAGAATGCATAAATCTGATTTTGGAACACATAAATCTTATGAAGATATTCCTACAGCTAGATCAATAATCCCTTTAGTGAGTTTTCTACTCTGTTACTGAGTACTGATTTCCAGAAGAAAAATGCTTGAATCACTAGGCACACCAATTTGTGGCTTGCAGTGTTGGGATTGAGAGGCATTAATAGAGTCCTTCCCTTCCTCCTTCTCAGAAGCCCACATGATTTCATGGGCTTTGGGAAAGAGCTGGAAGTCCAAGCAGTCAGGAACAGCTTGGTTTCTTGGCAAAGGTAGGGTCTAGGAGTAAGCAGAGGCTTCACTCTGATCCATTCCCAGCTCACTTAAACTGTTTCTCTTCAGTTATAACAGTCAGTCAGCTCCAATCTTTGTCCCAGCCCACATGCCTTGAGTTACCTTAATATCAAGATTTTGGTTCTGTTCTGTTATCGTTTTGTTACAGCTTTTGGGGTTTTGACACGATGACCAGATCAGTTGGTAGGGGAACATTGGGCCAGTGGTGTTGTAAAATAGAAATCCAGAAGACAAATGGGTAATAAAAATATTCTTTTATCTATTCTATTTAAAGAGAAAAAATAGCAAACAAGGTATTCATGTAAAGACAATATACAAAAGGGAAAATGTAGTTAAAATGAACATGAGCAAATAGGCAAGTAAAAATTAAAAAATACAAAATATGTCAAATAGAGATGGGACGAATCCAGAATTTTTTGAATCTGAATCCCTGGAAGGTTCTGCGAATCCATGAATCTTGAATCTTTCGAATCCTTTTTTAAAAAAGAGTTTAAAAAGCAAGGGAAAGAAAGCACTTCTGAAAAGTGTTTTGAAGCAGAATTTGACATCTTTGTTTAATGAAAAATAAATTAAATAATAGTTTTCACTTTCAGGAAAACATACCCGCATACTTCTTATTAAGAATTACATGTAATTTGGATGTAGCCCCAGATGTAGGAGGATGCTTGAGATAATGCCATCTCCTGCGTTGACTATTACAAAACAAAAAAAAGACAAGGATAATGTTGGGCAAGACACACTCTTTCAGCCTTAGCAAAAGCCTAGGCAAAGCAAACCTCCCTCTGAAGAAATCTGGCAGGGACAATGGTCATAGTTTTGTCTCAGGATCTCCCCAGATTGAAAATGACATGAAGGCCCTTTCTACACAGCAGGAAAATGTGGATTACACTTAGGTAGAAAAAATGGAATACAGAAATATAGGATGGGGACACGTGACTGGATAGCAGTACGTGTGAAAGGGATCTAGGAGTCTTCATAGACCACAAGCTGAACATGAGTCAACAGTGTGATGTGGCAGCCAAGAAAGCCAATGCAATTCTTGGCTGCATCAAAAGAAGTATGGTGTCCAGATCGAGGGAGGTACTGGTACCACTCTACTCTGCTTTGGTTAGATCTCATCTTGAATACTGTGTCCAGTTCTGGGCACCCCAATTCAAGAAGGACATGGTCAAGCTGGAGCAGGTCCAGAGGAGGGCAACCAAAATGGTGAGAGGCCTAGAGGCCATGCCCTATGAGGATAGACTTAGAGAGCTGGGTATGTTTAGTCTGCAGAAGAGAAGGTTAAGAGGGGACATGATAGCCATGTTTAAATATTTGAAGGGATGCCATGTAGAGGAAGGAGGGGGCTTGTTTTCTGCTGCTCCAGAGACCAGAACAAGGAGCAATGGATTCAAGCTGCAGGAAAGGAGATTCCACCTGAACCTCAGGAAGAACTTCCTGACAGTCAGGGCTGTCTGGCAGTGGAATATGCTGCCTCGGAGTGTAGTAGAGTCTCCTTCTTTGGAGGTTTTTAAGCAGAGGCTTGATGGCCATCTGTTGGGAGTGCTTTGAGGGTGTTCCTGCATGGCAGGAGGTTGGACTGGATGGCCCGTGTGGTCTCTTCCAACTCTACATTTCTATGATTCTATACAGAGGGTACTTCTCAAAGTAATTCAAGAGAGAGCAGTTGTGGTGTTGGTGGCACCTTATTGGCCACGAAGACCATGGTTCACATTGATAGTGCAAATGGCACAGGGTCCACCATTGCATCTTCAGTCGTAGGTGGATCCCGACTGGTTACATCTAGCTGTGTGGAAATTGAAAAGAGATTATTAATTCGACAAGGATACTCTGATGAGGTGGTGGAAACTATCCGATCTTCAAGGAGAGAGTCCACCCAGCATATATATATAAAATAGATCTTGGAAAGCTTTTGTGAGATGGTGCTCTTTATTACCTATCTCTATCACTACACTTGATATTCGACATGTATTGCTATTTTTACAGAGTGGAATTGATAAGGCTTAAGGCCTAATACATTGAAGAGACAAGTAGCTGCATTGTCAACTATATTAAAGTGGGAAGGAGAATCATTGTCTTCTCAGCCACATATAAAGAGATTTTTAAAGGGGGCAACACTGAAATTATTCCCGACTGTACATAGGTTTCCTTCGTGGGACCTAAATCTAGTGCTAAATGTGTTAACATCAGCACCTTTCGAGCCGTTAAGGGAGACGTCATTAAGACTGTTGACTTTTAAAGTAGCCTTTCTTTTGGCAATTACATCTGCTACAAGGGTGTCAGAATTTATGGCTTTGTCAGTTAATACCAACTTATGCAAATTTGAACAAGATAGATTGACTTTAATATTAGATCCTACATTCCTGCCAAAGTACGTGTATTCCTCTGCAGCAAGTAGGGTCATATATTTGTCAACCTTTTGTCCAAAACCTGTGCATGTCCTTGAGCAGAAATGCACACATTAGATGTGCATTGTGTGATGAAGGTATACATTAAAAGAACGAGTATTTATAGGCAGACTGAAACTTTATTACTATCTTATCACTCAAAAACTCTGAGTCATAAAGCAAGCAAAACAGTAATTGCTAGATGGATTAAAGCCTGTATTTTGTTATGTTATGACTATACGAAAAAGCCAAGACCAAGTAATGTATGGCCACATTAAACAAGATCGATGGCAACAAGTATGGCTTATTCAAAAACATCCTCTTTGGAAGATGTATGTGATGCAGCAGGATGGAAAGAGCTGTCTACAATTATTAGGCACTTTGAGATAGATAAATATAATTTGGCTAAGGCGGTTTTTGACCGTACAGTGTTACAGGCTCTCATTTAGGTTTTTAAAGAGAGGAGGCCCACCCAAATAGGCTTGGGAATATCTCATGTGTGTGGATTGACCCTCCTGCCATCCCGAGAATGAGGAATTGGTACTTAGGTGAATAGTCATTCTGGAATGACAGGAGGGGCAATCCACACCCACCTCTAAAATAAAATAAATTAAAGACAAGTTAAGTTAGTTTAGGTTATGCTAGGGAACATAACTGGCCAAACAGGGAGAGGAATCCAACGGAAAGTAACTGAATGGAACGTGTGGGCTCCTGCGTCAGGCTGGTGCGAGGGATCAACCCGTGTATGGTGGATTGCCCCTCCTGTCATCCCAGAATTACTATTCATGTAAGTACCAATTCCTCATTTTGTGTTGAGCCTGCAAATCTGTTTAGTTGAAAGTACTTATTTTTATAATATTAACTTCAGTAGTTTTTGTATGTAATACTGTGGTTTCTTAACAAATTCCTCTTATGCTTAGGTAATTAGTTTGAAGCATCTCACTTTGGCAGAGTTGACCTAACTTTTTAAGCAGTACCTTTTTTTTTATTTCAGATTTTTGAATCAAGTAAAAAACCATCTCTGTTGGCCAGAGTGTACTTGCCTGTTCCCAGTAATTTTATATTAAAAAGCAAAGATGTTTTGGATCAGGTAGAATTTAGTTGTGAGCAGCAAGTTAAACCTTCGGATGGTGCAGTAGGAAGCAGTAAGTTAATCATATCAGTTTTAACTGAACTGATAAGGTAGTGATTTCTCTTTAGATTTCTCTATAGATCATATATGCAATATATAATATATAAGCAATATGATACAACACCACCACAGTAGTTGACCGACACTGGGAACTGGATTGACAAAGTACAAAATATGAACACCACTTGACTACAGATAGAATATACCTTGGCTTTAGCCAAAGAAATGGCACAAGGTGCAAATAATATGAGGTTGTTAGTGTTTTTTGCACATATGTGTTATAAGGAGGAAAAATAGCTCAGGGGCTTAGCAGCAAAATTATGAAGCAGCAAAAATATGAAAAATTTGGCAGGCTAATGAACATACTACATTCTGCTAGAGCAGTAATTAGTAAAAAATGGAAATACCTGAAAGATGTAAATGTTGAAGATTGGTAGAATAAAATTTGGGTGATTATACTGATGAAACAGTTTATATGGCTGGAGCAATAGAAAACATATGCAAACACTTGATGCCCCTTTATACAATATATGAACAAATACAAAGAAGAAAGAGTGCTACCAAAGATGTACATATCATTTTGGATGGGTATTTTCTGCAAATTGGGTTGAAAATTATAAGTGTCATTTATTCATATAATGCAACTAAAATGTGGAGAAATTGTTCCTCAAGCTCCATGTTGCTGTCATGATTAATTTGGCACTAAGATTTCATTACTAAAGATTTTAACTAACTCGCTGTGGTCTGGATGCTTCATGCTGAATGCCGGTTCATTAGTATGAAACATCTTAGGACTGAGGCCATTAGATCATATGTAGGGCAGTTGTCTTCAGTGCAGTTGTTTAAGCTAAACAATGCAAATACAGGTTGAGCCTCTCTTATCTGGAAATCTGAACTCTGAAACCCTCCAAAAATTGAAACTTGAAAAGTGGAACCCAGTCGTCTTCTTATGGGGACATGAGGAAAAAATGGAGGCTTGCTTGGTACTGCACATGCATGCAGTCCCAAGCAAACTGACACCATTTCCGCACTAGGCTGTTATACCGTAATGATTCCGCTTTCAACCTCCTATGGAATCCTGGGGTTTGCAGTTTAGGGAGGAGCCAGGCGGCCCTTCCCTAAACTGCAAACCCCAGGATTCCATAGGAGGTTGAAAGTGGAATCATCGCGCTATAACAGCCTAGTGCGGAAATGACCCATGAGAGGGAAAAAAAGCATCAAGCCAGCTTGAGAGACTCTGAAAGCAGCTCATGTTCAGTCTCAAGCGAGCCTCTGTAATTCCCTCATGTTCCCTGCAGAAAGGAGGCAAGAGGAGAAGAACTGTCAAAAGAGTGGACTCCGCATCAAAAGAACAGTATCTAACTTACAACAATTATACAGTGATACACATACAACAAGAACAACATACAACAGTAAATAATGAACAACAATTTAAATTTATACTTTAAGGTGCATATGAAACAAATGAAATTCATGCTTAGACTTGGGTCCCATCTCCAAGATATCTTATCATACATGTGCAAATATTCCAAAATCTGCCCCCCCATCAAAATACAAAGCACTTCTTGTCCCAAGCATTTTGAATAAAGGAGGCTCAGCCTGTATAGTGATATTTGAGGATGTCAGCTTTAGTGTTGATTAGATTTAATGTTTGTTTTTCTCTGTTTTATACATTGTGGAAAAAATCTTGTAATAGCAAACAAGGCTAGACATCATTTTAAAATTTATTTAGTGTGTACTATTATAATCAAAAGGGTCCTTGCAAATTATGTTTCTGTTACAGATGTATCTTTTTTTCTTGATGAAAACAAAACTGAAGAGCTATGTATTCCGACATCAGGAAAAGTACTATATTCCTTATTTTGGGCAGTGGATGAAAGAGGAGTTCCTTTAGCACCTGCCTTTCAACCTGCCCCTGTTGGGTGTACAAGGTAGCAAAATTTATACATTAGGCTGCAATCATGTATGTGTTTATCTAGTAGGCAACATTAATTGTTTGCTGAAAAGAATGTTAAATTTCATGTCTTAGAAAACGTTGGCATTCTTATTTATTTCTGTGTAAAATTTCTGTGTAAAAATCACAGTTTCAGTTTCTGCAAGTGCCTTTGTTTTAGAGAAATTGTGGTGTCATGCTTAAATGTTCCCATTTGTAATTGGAAAAATGTATAATTTAAATCATTTGGTTATTCATCTCTGAAAAGTTTAACAGATGTAGTTATGTCACAGGTCTTTGTGGTTGCATAGTAGGACATGCCTGTAAAAAGAGATTTTGTGGGTTGCACTGAGTTGGAGCTGACTGTATCTGAGTGTCTGTAGGAGTCAACAAGTTTCTGCTATAAGGTGACTTAGATTCACTAGATCAGTGGAGCTTACATAAACATTGACTTACCTGATTCCAATTGATTCGGAGGGTCTACAAATTAAGCATAATTAGGCATAAATGTCTTTTGTGGAGTGGAATACTAATGTCCAGAAAATGCATCAGGTATGCGGGATCCTCTAGACTTTGGTTTGATGGTAAGCTGGAAATTAATTGAAGTCATGTGGTGGAGCTTCATCAGAGTCTACTGTCCATGAGTTTAAATAGAAAGGATGACATGAATCTATCTCAATAAGAGAAGAAATGCTCAAGGACATGAGCTGAGAAAAAATTATTTAGGTCACCCATGAAGATGTTGTGAGATCGTGAAGGTAACAGTGCCCATGCCACTGATCTTTTTAACAAAGCTGAAACAATTTGGGTATGTACAAAGAGGTAAAGGTGGTGTCAGTACCCCTTAAAACCAAGGGATGCTGACACCACCTTAATGTTTGTTTGTTTATTGTTTTTCAGTATGTTGAGGAATATCAGATCAAGAAAAGAAACTGGAATTTGGTGGCATTCTGATATACAGAAATGTATTGACTGGGCGAAAGAAGCTAATATTGATCCAAATGACCCAGACTATACAGATTTGTTTGAATTAATCATGGTAATTATGACATTTTAATATGTAACCATTAAGCTTATTTTTAGGAAAAAGTCTGTAACAGAAGTAAAGGAGTTGCATCTTGATTTTAAGGCTGTTAGATTTAAATCTGTGTAAGAAAGTAGACCGTGAAACTGATCCCAAAGCCATAACTGATAATGACTGAAAAAGTCTGAGTAATGTATCTTGGTTAGAGCACCCAGGATTCATTTTCTCCCTACCTTAACTGTTTATGATCCCATTTAATTTTGTCTTTTCCTCCATTTTTCTCTTCCTCCTCCTCCTTCTTCTCTTTTTTTCTTTTTCTTTAATCACTCTAACTTTGATTTTTCCAATAAGTAGGGTGGATTTAGTAGTAATATTTATATTTAACAAAAGATGACCAGGTGACTCAAGCAGTGTTTGCCTTCTCTCACAATACATGAAATGCTGGTTTTCCAATGAAGCTGTCTGGCCGTAGGTTCAGGGCTAATGAAAAGAAAAATTAATTCATACAATATATAATTAATTTATGAAATTCAGTAAGTTATATGGCAATGTACATTCACTTATTTATAAATCTTTAGAAGGAAGTGCTTACCTTCATGGAGGACAGATGTACAGACAAAAGAAAGATGGCTATTAGCTATATTAGTTATACTAAACCTCCATGTGAAGAGGAAGTATACTCTGAATAGCAGACATTTCAGACAAATAATGGGGAAAGCAATAATGTTAGTGTCTTATTTGTAAATGTCCCTGTGACATCTGGCAGGCTGCTGTTGGAAACATGCAGAGACTGCTGGACTATTTCAGCATGTGATCCATCAGTGTAGCTCTTTCGTCTTACGTTAATGTTGCATGTTGCTGTAGAAGGCACAAGTATGAGTGAAATCACCTTCATTTTAGTATCAGTCCCATCATTTTAATTCAAAACATAAAATAAGGTCTATAGTGGAAATCAAAAACATTTTAGTTCCCTTCTGTCTTCCAATGGATTTTAGTTTTCTTTGTTGTTGTTTTTTTAATTTAAAATATATGCTAGTGGTAGCATATATGAGATGGAATTTTATTTGCTTGATGTAAAGTTCGGGTATTATATTCTTACCCACAAGACACTGTGGAGTGTACAACTGTCAGGAAAAACTGAGTAGAACTGAGAGCAAAAGAGCCGAAGGCACACGTCTTGTCACATCATAACCACTCTGGAAAAGTTAGATGTGCATTTGGCACAGACTTTATTCAGTACTTGGTCCAGATCTGCAAGATCTATTCATCTATCCTTTCTGATGTGTCAGAAACTGGTGATTTCTGCTCTTCTATAATGGTTGTACTTTGCCATCTTTAACATGCAAGCAGAGAGACATAACATTAGAAATAGGACTCAAACTAATTAAGTTTTTAGGTTTTAAAAACAGAACAGTATTCACTTGCTGTGGTTAGCTAATCAGCTAAATATTCTAATTTTTATTTTTTATTCTCTGATAGTATGCAAAATCCCAAGAACAAAGCGATTCTAAATACTTTCGCCTAGAACAGCTGCAGGAAGAATTTGACTTTGTCACTGCAGAAGACATTAAAAATTGTAAACGTTTTCAGCTGTTGCAGCTGAGAAGCCTAGGACAGTTAGATTTCTACTGTTTTCAGCAAATTCCTCTCTACGACAGAGAGATACCAGACACAATTTTCCAGGTATTTCAATTTAACACAAACCTTGGCCTTCAGTTTTACATGATATTTGATTGCCTTTTTCTTTGCCTTCATTCTGCTTTTATCCTAAGCGTGTATAATATAAATCTGCCCAAAGTAATGCTGTATGACTCATTTTAATTTCCTTACTATGGTTGAGCAATATTATTGATACATGTTAAGAACTGACACTTTCTCACATCTTTCCACAGAGTTTTGAGTCAATAAAGTTATTCAGTTTTTTTCCCATTAAAGTACACTTTTGTCCTGCTTTTCTTCCAAGAATTACAAGGATGCATAAATGGCTAATAGAAGAACAACCATCCTGAATCAGACCAAAAGCAAATCAAATGCATTTCTGTAGTAGGCTGTGAGTCACACAAATGGGTCTGGCATCAGCGGAAAGCCTTACATGGAATCTTTGGCAATTTCCATACTACAGTGTTACAGTGCTATTATTCCAATTTCAATGTTCTACAGAATCCTGGGGTTTGCAGTTTAGGGAGGGGCATTCTTTGGCCTCAGTAAACTACAAACTCCAGAATTTCACAGGATGTTGAAACTGGAATAATAGTACTATAACAGGGTAGTGTGGAAATGGCCTTCTACAGCCGAGAAGCTTTTGGTGGGAATGCCTATCCCTTTGTCCAACATGCATGCTTGGTCACACCAAAGCTACTCCCTAGTTCCTTTTTATCTACAGTGTAAATGGTAGTTCTAGGACGTGTCCACTCAACTTTAGTTCTCAATTTTAAATCTGAGAATTTTCCCTTCTGTTTCATCATCTAGTCTTTGTTATCCTCTATGTGTTCTTCATGCACATATGGCACTGCCATTTTCCACTAAAACCTTTTATGCATTTTCCTAATGTATACTTCTCTAATAAAGTCCTGGCCTACAAGATAAAAGAGTTTGTCTTTTCATCAGTTCTTTACATGCTAGTTTCATGGTAAGATAAAAAAAAATGAATATTTATTTTAAACAGCAAGCAAGAAGTGATGTGCTGGCTCAGTATATGAGTAGAAAAAGAACATTGGGCCTACACTGTGGTGATTCCAAGACTGACTGAAAACAGGCTTCAGTTTCAATACTACATCAGGTTTTTCTCTCACCTCACTTTAACTGTGTTTAACATCCACCCAGATGAACATTACTGGAGAATTTTAAAGCTTGCTCAGTATTTTGCTGCATTTCGGCTGGTTCTAATTAAAGTATTGCCCAGCTACAGAGTGAAGAATTTTTCCTATGGGCCAACGTGGCTTCAGTTTGCTTTTTTCTGCTTAGAGGAGTTCTGTATGTTGTTCTGCTTTGTTCAGTTTTTCCCTTAAAAAAGCAGTGCAAGGGTTTATTAGCAACTGGCATGATGTTTTTGTGGGTAGCAAACACTTGAATAATATGTGGACTAAAATAAAGTAAAATCCTAAAATGAATGTAGGAAAATCAAGACATAAATTATATAACAAAACACATGGAAAGTACTGTATAAAGCTCTGAAAAGCTCTGTCTAATAAGTAAGTCAAGTATACCTGTTAGTAATTTAGATGCTATCTTTCTGTCTATATGATATGGAAGGAAGTTAAGAAAAGAAATGTTGATGACATAAGTCCCTAATTCTTGTTTCAGCAATATGGAAGCCAATTAGAAAAGGATATCTTGGTGACAGACCTGGATCCTATTTCTGCACAAAGGGATAGTTCTGTCAACTTTGTTAGACTGGTATGCTACTTTTCATAAATTTAATATTATAAAAAAAATGGCTGCAACACTACCTGCTGTGATGGAAATACATTTATGTATTATTTCAGTTTGGGCTGAACTCAAGGACTGTTGTTTCCCACTGAGTCTCATGTGATGTGCTGTCCCTGTTGTGTGCCTGTCTCAGATGTCATCACTGCACCAACAACAGCTGTCTTTGGTTTCCTAGTGGGCCAAGCTACAAATCTAAAATTAGGACATAATTAATGTGGCACAGAACTGTGTAGATAAAGCACAGTTTGAGACAGGGCTCTTCTCACCAGCAATTAGAAGACATGGTGCCTTCTTTAAAAAAATTCTTGACAGATTTTTTTTCAGTGAGAAAAAGAGAGAAATACTGATGGGAAAAGAAGAGAGGATTAAGAGGGGTGGACAAAGTTGTGCGAAGCCCTTGTAAAATTATGTGAATTGGAAAGGACACCATTATAAAAGTTTCATCTGGAACTGCCTAGAGAGTAGAGACAAGCAGATCAAAAGACAAATTACTTGCCTGCTTTAATCTCAGAATTCAGGCTGCAAATGAACAGTTGTGTCTATAAGAGCGTAATTAATAATCTAGATGCAATTGCTTATACACAGTCTGAATCTTTCAGATGCATTTCTTCAAACCTTGTACCTTAGTTCCAATTATTTCAAGACCAAATAACTACTGCATCTTATATTTTGAAGAATATGTTACCAGATTTTGGGGTGTGTGTGTGTGTCCTGGTGTTCATTTTTCGATCTGTCATATTCATAGTAAGTCTAATCTAATTAAGGCCCTTAGTGATGGCTTGACGCTCTGTTCGAATCCCAGCATCGCCAGTCGTGGGACAGGAACGGTTTTCCACCGCTCCCTCCTGCATGTATCCCTCAACCACGGAGCAGCAGCAGCATTAGCACTGCTGCTCCTTCCACAGTAAGGCATTAATGGTGATGCCTTCCCCCTGCCCTTTCCCCATCCCACACTGTCTGATTGGTCACCTTTTTCTGGGGCCTTTTTTCTCATTGGCTGACATTGGGTGCATACATGCATCCATCCATGCATTAGGTTCCCGGATTGACCACAGGAGCTGGCACGATTGGGGAACCACAGGCAACAGGTAAGGGAATGGTTGCGTGATCGGGAGTCATTGATGAGGAAAACCTGTCAGCGATTTACCCTGCTATCGTGCTGGTGATGCGAGAAGGACGGGACTGTGACATGTCTTTTGGAAGCCTCATTATATCCCTATGCTGGGATGCAGACCTCCTGCGGAACGGGCCAAAGTCTGTAAAACTACTTGCACTTTACCTTAACATAGTTGCAAACTACAGGTATTTGCACAATAACATCATGTTTGGTTCCTCCTCTATACTTTTGTCTTACTTAACATTGAGCCTATAGAGAACCCAATGGTTTCTTCATTATTGTGTAATAATCTAGTTGGTCCTAATAAAGATATTACATTTATTTGTTAATAAATGTGGCTTTTGTATTTGTTGAGGCCAAAGAGCTCTCTGGCTGAGAATTCTAAATGCTCCTCCCTAAAGTACAAACCCCAGAATTCCACAGGATGTTGAAAGTAGAATAATAGCACTACAACAGTGTAGTGTGGGGAAATGGCTTCTGAAGCTGCAGAAAACAAGTTTGTTCCATCCTCCATATGCCATCCCTTCACATATTTAAACATAGTTATCGTATCTTTTCTCAGGGAAGCCGAGAGAGAGAGGCAGAAGAGAAACCAACACACTTTTGAATCTGGTCAGAAAGTGTGACTTAGATTTGAGAATTGAGACTTTGAGCAAAAGGGTAGCTAAGGGACTTTGTGTGGGAGACCTGTGCCTTTATGCTGATGTAAAGGTACAAAGAAACTGTGTGAATGCATTCTGAAGATCTTTTTGAGCTTGGACATACATATGAAAAGCAATACTTTATTCTGGTTGTTATTTTAATAAAGATTTTAGTATATTTTTATAAATTTTGACACAGCTGAATGATTTACAGTAGTTATAACCAAGCAAGAACCGTGTTACCATAGATCACTAAAGGAGATCTAAGTAACAACTGAAAGGTTTTACCCTCTTTACACGAAGGTGGTGTTTTAAAGAAGAAGACAGAGTGAAGTGAAGTGTCAGAGCTTTAACAGATAGGGGAAGCCACCATATTGGTTAGTGAGGAGGAAAAGCAGGCTCAGCAACAATATAGACTTGAATGGTTCTGATGACATGATGTGTAACAGCATATCTGAGGGCTGAAAAACATGTTACGTTAAACAGGGTTTTTTTCCCTTCAGTGCAAGATTGTTCTTTCACAAGTGCTCAGTTCTGGATCACAGATAGCACAGTGAAGTTCAGGACCCCAGTGTTAAGAATAAAGTGCTTTAACTGGCCCACACTGGCATCCCAGTCCAGATGAAGCTATATGCATGGCTGCACCTTTCTTAATTCCATAAGTAAAAATACCCTAGGAATGTAAAGTGGGAGGTGAGTGAAAGTTGATCCTGAGGGGTCTGCCACCAAGCATGTGCACTGTTGTGGTGTGTTCACAACACATTGGCCCTTTTTGCAGTGCATTGTCGTCCTGCCATAGGGAAGAGAGAAGGACAGGACCATGACAACAGTTACTCATGCCATTGCCATGGCCCTGTTCTTCTCTCACCCCACACAGTGAGATCACAGATTAAATCATTGACAGGTTTTCCCTGTCAATGACCCATGATTATGCTGCACTTACCTGGTGTGCAAAGGATCTGGAAGTGCAATGGCTGTGCTTCCTGCCCAGCGCAACCTGGGACAGTACGTGGTTGCACTGCGGTAGGAAGAGGCGGAAGCATCGTGCTTCCTGCATCCCAGAGGCAGCCATTGCAGAGGGGAGCACTCCTATCGTGCTCCCCTCTTGGCAAAGCTGCTGCCAGAATCCCCACAGGACGCTGCCAGGAACAGGTGAAGTACAAAAAGGACCATTGTTTAGGGAGAGACTTCCTACCATTCACCAAAATAACAAAGCAAGGGAATTGGGCTTTTTGCAAGGTTAAATAACAAAGGAAACCCACTCTGACACTTGTCATAATGTTCAATTAATTTCACAATGTTTGACTTGTATCTTGTCTTACTCTGTTGATGTGTGTGCCTTTTTCTGCCATTATTCAGTTTTTTTCACATACTCTTAAACGTTCTGGTTGGTATCCCTGATGGTATGCGCACCTCAGTTTGAAAATCACTAGAGGGTGTAGGACTCTGGATGCAATGTGTTTTAGTTAGAGCTTCTTCCCTCGTGCCAGTTTCCCAATTCATATTCCTCCCTCCAAACTAGTTATTTGTGAAGGAAATCTTTTACACTCAAAGGCAGGTAATAACACAAAGTTTAATTTGACCTTAGATGCAAACTACTTTTTTGTTTTTGGACTTTGAAACAGAAGTCTTGCTCAGCAGTCTGTGTTGCTTTGAGTAACATCTGTGGTAGAAAACACTGATCATATGGTTGCTTTCAGTGCATTAAGAAGAAATGCCACAAAGAATGTTTGTCTCTGTGGCCATACACATGACAATTTAGCTTTAAATCACATGTTTCAATACATTTTTTACAGATGAGAAAGCAAGTTAGAAAACAAATCGTGACCATTCAGCACAAATATAACTTAACAGATATTGTGAGTGATTATGAAGAAATTGTATCTATGAGGTAAATATTTAAAAACTGGATTTCTTTACGTTGAGTTGAGATGAGTAAGCTTAAAGTATATTTTTAATGGTAAGCAAAGTCAACCAGATCTTTTACTTCAAGATGCCAGAAGGTAGGAAGCCAGTAATAGATGTTTACTTTACTCAAAATGTTGATTTCTGAAATCTGAAAAAATACAGTAAATTTAAAAAACCACACAATCAAGTTTACAGTTTGCTTGTATCAGCATATGTGATTCTGACATAAGCTATTTCTATATATATATTTTTAGCCAATTGAGCGATGTAATTTTCAAGTTAGGTGAACGCAGAAGGCATTTGAAACCACAAAGGAAAGAGAGACGTAAGATTCCAGCACAGGCTGTCTCTGATGGAGATGTTAAGCTTCTCATCAGAATACTGAGAGCATATAATATTCCTGCAAGAATGGTACCAGAAACTAAGTAGGTACAGAATTCATAAACTGTAAATGTTGCAATTACCTGCAGTCTCGCAAATTGTATCTGTAACATGCAAGAAGCTATAGGATATTTCAAAGTCTCATTCTTCATGCTTTTCATTATGAGATTTTTGGTTAAAGATATTACTTCGCTCCTAGAATGATGAAATGGAGCATAAGACTCAGTGCTACAAGCATTTAGGTGAATATTTCCAGCTAGTAAAGATAATTGAAGGGTCACTGAGTGAGATATGCTGAGAAAACAAATTGGCCAAATTAGAAGGAAGTTTTTTCACAATATGATAGCATAAATGTGAAGTATTAATAATAGAATTGTAGAATATACATATCATATCTTGAAAATAGTGCAAGCTTTACTGTAGCCTCTAATCATCAGTACATTGTTAGCATTTTGTTCTATTTTTATCCAAAGCTGAATTACTGTGGGAGACTGTTTTAGTATACAGATATGTAGAAAAATCTTGTGAAAGTATATATGTTTACTATAATGCCCTCCAAATGTATCAAATTGTTCCATGATCAATGTGGAATGTTTAATGTAGTCTATGTTTAATGTAGTCTGAAACAAAGAAAAAGTGATGTGCCTTTATGAATGTATGGTTTTTGGCTCCAATGGTACAATGTAGGTTGATGCAGACAGACCTTCTTTTCAAAGGAATCTAAGTAATATTTAACTACAGTCATTGACACCAGGAAAAAAAATTACAAAATATGCACACTGCTACTGTCCCACTGACTTGTAGATAATGACACCATTTTGTTAAAAATTTCTCTGAACTGATATATTATTCATGATTTCGCCCAAGCGCTAGGGCACAAAGAAAACTATTACTGTCATTGCTCCCACACTCAGAATGAAGACATGGGATTCCAGATCCGGATTAAATAAATGACCACAAGTTTATGATTTTTCTGAATGTGGTATGCAGCAAACATAGCAACCTCTGTTTTAAAGATACCCTGCACAAATCAAGCGCCTGATATATGTGTGACAGCAAAGAGATATTGTCACTTCTGGTCAGCTTCTTCTGTGCAACTACACCTTGGCTCAGAGACCTTGATCGTTGTTGCCACCACTTTTTATTGTGTTGCTGAGGCCCCAGGTAGCAGCCTCAGAAAACTGCAAACCCCAGAATTCCACAGGATGTTGAAAGTGGAACAATAGCACCATCACAGTGATTGATGTGCGGAAAGGCCCTGATACTTGATGTGCCTTCAATTTGCTGCTCCCCATCAGTACTTTGGGACAACCCCAGACTCCCCCACTTACTATAGTCTTGAACTCAGCCAACAACACATCCTGATGTTGCTGGAGTGTTCTATTACTATGCTGTACTCTGATTATTCATGACAGAGGCCATTTCCTCATTACACTGTTATAATGTTATTATTCTACTTTCAACATCCTGTGGAATTCTGGGGTTTGTAGTTTACTGAGGCCATAGAGCTCTCTGGTTGAGAATGTTAAATGCCACTCCCTAAACTGCAGGATTCTCCAGGATTCCATTGGATATTGAAAGTAGAATAATAGCATTATAACAATGTAGTGAAGAAATGGCCAGAGACAACAACTGAGAAGGTCCTGCAATGTCCTAAATGGTATGGGACCCTTGTTTTAGGTACAAAGCAGAGACATAACTCTCCACCCCACCTTGTATAGGTAAAAACAGTGATACCTTCCCATCTGTCTTTCCCCCTTGAGTTAATGAGTAATACAATATGTTTATTTGCGGATCTCTAACATAGCAGCGTTTAATGGAGTTGCTGTTTGGGCTTGTGACCAAAGGAAAAAAAAAAACTTTTTGCAAGTAGTACTCAAGGCTCTGGAGTTTATTTCTTGTAAATGATTTCAGTGCATGGCACAATCTGTTCTTAAATGTCAATTCTGGCATTTGGGGAAATTGGGACATCTTTTTCTAACATCATTTAAAATGAATGGAGAATAAAATACAGGGATGATCCCTGTAGCTGGGAATTGGATAACAGGCTGCGTCCTCTCACCCCAGGTACAACATGTGTGCGGATTGCTTATTTGATATCTAAAAGTCAGTAGCAGATTTTTGAACAAGATAAGAAGCTACAGTTTAGGACCTTTGTTTATGATAGGCCTCTAATTAAAAAAACAAAGCAAATAAGTTACTGTTGTCTCTGATTTTGCATAACTGGCAACACAATGAAAAACTGGTTGCCTACCCATAAAGGCTATTCCTACAATTATACCTTTTTTTCTCCTTCTGATCTATAAACTGGCACATCAAAACCCAACTCAGTTTTCAACCGTCTCCTCAGTGGCCCTCTCCCTCTGCAAACCTGAGTTGTTGTTTCTGCTCCCTTGTTGTATTATCAGTTAATTGATTCTGTCTGCTCAAACATGAAAAACAAAAAAATTGTGGAGTGTTTTCATGAGAGAAACTAGCTAAAATATGTATGCCATTCTTATTTAATATTTCAAGGGGTGAAGTCGCTCATTCTTCATCATTCTTACTGAACCATATGTCCCGAGGCAGGCATGTTTTTTCAGGAAACTCAGTCTATACAGCTGATCTTCTCAGTGAGGTAATTATTTTATAATTATTTTCATTTAGAATTCAATAATGTTTCTTTGTTGTATAGACACGAATTTGAAGACCTGAGCAAAGCAATAATGCATTCACATACAACACTTGACCTACTAGCTAGAAGTTTACTCTGATTAAACTGTTAACTTTTGTCATCAGCTATATTCTTTGCATCAGCATGTTGAGTATTTGAACACTACTCGGTGTTTACATTGTGACAAGGGAAGCAATTTCTGCTAGGAGAGAGTTTACTTAGTTTTGCTGTTTAGAATTTGGAAGTTTTTCTGATAACCTTAAGAAATAAAGTCATCTGTGATTTTGAAGACTAACTGCAGATATTTTGGCTACAATCTCTGGCCTAAATTTTAGCTGTTCCTCTGACTCTCCCTTGACCTCATAAAGAATTTTTAAGGGAGTGAGAGGTGGCGGCGGCTGCTGCTGCTGCTGCTGCTTCTTCTTCTTCCTCTTCCTCTTCCTCCTCCTCCTCCTCTTCTTCTTCCTCCTCCTCCTCCTCCTCCTCCTCCTCCTCCTCCGCTTTTTCTTTCTCCTCCTCCTCCTTCTCCTTCTGAAATCATTACAATAGGACCAACACTATTTTCTTGGTAGTTTACTATGTTTATTATTTTCTTCCATCATGTGACAGCAAGCATACAACCCACCCTACAGCCCTCCAGAGTTACTTTACTGTGCTAATAGAAGTTAAATTTTAGTGTCCTTTGTCTCATTCCCCACATGGTCAAGAGGGGAGTGACCTCTGCTTACTGTGAGATCCCTCTAGACCAACTGAACAACAGCAGAAACAACATCTGATAGAAAATATAGGTGTGTGACCCCAACACTATCATTTTTATTTTCTTCTCTTGTATGATTTTTTAAAAATCTTTTGTCTGATGAAGAAACCCGTGGAACTTCAAAAGCTTGCATGCTGTATTTTGTGCATGTTGGTTGGCCAATAAAGATATTGCTCTTTTGTGGATTTTGTATTTTTTATTATTTTGCTGTATGGCCAGCATCACTACCTTTGAGTATGTCTCCTGGGTATCCTCAAAGTAACACTGTAACAATATTGATCTATAATAAGCCCATCTGCCCTGAGAGCATTTTTCAGTGAAACATAGATTTGATTAGATTGCAAAGTTTGCATAGTTTTGCTTTATCTGAATTCATCAGTCTTTCCCCATAAAGTATAGATGCTTTATAAATTCTTGCCTTGATAAAAAAGAAAACCAACACCCAGCCTTTGCAGTAACAAGGGTACCCCTGTGGGAAGTGCAACAGTTTCTCCAAAAACTTATTCTGAATGGTTTCATCTGCTATAGCATGACTCCATCCCTGTATCTCAGCTCCATATAAAATACCATACTTTAACTGTAAAAAGTTTCATGATGGGGCCTGCCAAGGGTCTTCCATTAACGCTTCCAAAAGTTTGAATTGTTTTTACTGTCCAGCAACCCAGAAGTTTAGTTGCCTTGGTACAAAGTTTTCAGTTACCATTATAAGTGTGTCCCCATATATTTTGGATTGTGGCATTGCTCGATTAAAAGCCCATCTAAGTAGCATTCATGAAGGTGCTTTCTGTTAGAGAAAATCATTACTTTTATTTTGGAATAGTTTATAATGAGGTTCTGCTGCCTGCAAGTCGTGTCTAGTGTTTGTAAGTCTTCTCAGTACTACCTATGTAGTTTATATGAATGCCATATCATCTGCATGCAACAGCATTCAAATCTTTTTGCCAACAGAAGGTCCAGAGAATGTGTATCAGAGACTAGATTATTCACATAGAAACATGAACTGCTGGGAGAAGTTGTCATCAGTGTGTGGGTGACACTCATCTTTATTATTCCTTTCCACTTAAATCCAAGGAAGCTGTTTTGGTTCTAAACTGCTGTTTGTCTTCAGTGAAGGGCTGGATGAGTACAAACTGAAATGAAATAAAAGTAATTAGTGAGGCACTAGAGTTCTCTGGCAGAGAAGTCTAAATACTGAAGGAAACAATAAATCCCAGACAAGTTGTGTCAAAGCACTATAATTTTGTAGTGTGAAGAAGACCCTAATCCAAACAAGTTGGAGATGTTCCTTGTCAATTGAAAGACAGATCAGGAATTCCACCTGGGATAGATTGGGTTACTGTCTCAATCCATTGCAGCTTGGATGTACTCTTGGATTCAACCTTCAGGTTTCTGTGGTGGATAGGACTGCATTTGCACAATTAAAGGTTGTGCACCAGGTGCACTTGTTCCTAAAGGTGGCCATGTACAGCTTAAGAGTGTGGATGAAATCTCTGGAGAGATGAAAGCTATGCTATGACATACATACTGGACCTGCACCCTTTCTGGCTTATAAAACCAGCCAGAGTGAGATGGTAAGGGGACTGGTGAATGCATTGTTGCAGCAAGACAGAGTGCTACTCTGCCTAAAAAGAGACTGTGGTGAGGCTTAAAAACTGCTGCCTGAACCCAACCACACTAGAAAGCTAGTGTGTTAATGACACTCAATTCTCTCTTCTTTCCATCTGTCTTGAAGAAAGCTGTTTCGGTACTAAACCGGTGTTTGCTGTCAGTAATGGACTGGTTGAGAATACAGTGAATGCAGACAACCAATACTAGATAGGGATATACTTCTCTGAAAATCTCAGGTTCACAACTTGGGCATACTCCTGGACTCAGATCTAGGTTTTGGCAGTGGCCAGGAATGTATTTGCATAGATAAAGCTCTGTCTATTTTTTGAGATGTCAGATCTGGCTACAATGACACATGATTACATCCGTATTTGGATTACTGTAACAGTCTCTACATGAGGTTGTTTTGAAGAGTGTTCAGAAACTTCAGCTAGTCCAAACCAGCCAGACTATTAAATGGGGCTATTTATAAAGATCATACAAGTCCTTTGTCACAACAGCTCCACTGGCTACCAGTCTGCATCTAGGCATAATTCAAAGTGCTAATTATGATCTATAAAACCTATATGGCTTGAGTCAAGGTTATTTGAAGGATCATGTTCTCCAATGTGAGTCTGCCTAGGTTTTGAAATCTTCAGGGGAGGTCCTTTGTTCTGTTCCACCATCCTCACAAATACATTTGGTGGTAATAAAGGAGATGACCTTCTTGATTGCTCCTTTCAAGCTCTGGAGCCTCAACTGATGCCCTCTGCAGTGTCCTTCTTGTAGCAAAGTGAAGATTTTTTTGTTTGTTTCAAAAAGCTTTAGGAAGCTTGTGGGTCGTTTCCACACCCTACCCTTTTCTAGCGTTGTCCTAGCATCATCCCAGCAGCACCTTTGCTGGGATGGGAGCGTGTCCCCAGTGCTCCCCTGTTACCCTGTGTTTTGGGGGATCCCGGGAGGGGTGCCCAGATTGTCAAATAAAATACCAATTGGGGGAAAATTAGCTGGAGCACTCTCTTGGCTAGCAAGAGGCAGGGTAACTTCGCAAGGATCTTTAAACCCAGTGTATACGGCTTCAGGTCAGAGAGCAGGCAGACAGGTTTTAAAGTAACCAAAATAACAGTTTTATTGAAAAATAATCAGAAAATAAACAACACACACACACTAACTAACTGGGAAACAGAATTGGAGAGCTTAAGTGTGGGCAATACGACACCTGGTCTCGTTGTCCTGGAGAAAGAGAGAGATGGGGTTCCAAAGGAGAAAGCTCAGCATGGCTGGCTGAGGGGAGTTCTTTAGACAAACCAGCAGCAGGGCAGGATGGCAGTCCAAAGTAGTCCGAAGACTGTTTGAAAATGAGGGGTTTTTATAGGGAAGTTTGTGCCTCTCGGCTATGGCAAGCCAGGTGAGAACAAAAGGAGTTTTGGCGCTGGACAAAGGATTTAGGAAGGTCAAATTTAACATGATGAGCTTAACGCTTGATGACAATAGTATAGCCAATATGTAAATGTCTTGTTTACCGGACTGGCTCTGCTGAGAGCCGCGCAGCTATTGTGAAGTTTGCACGTGGAAGTTCCCTGAAACTGGGAGCAAAGTTTAGGTTGCTGGCCTCAAAAGAGTCTGGAATGTGAAAGCAATTAGCGACCGCACTCATGTCTGTGCTTGTCCGGAGAACTCGCAGACATGTGGAGTGTGGTGACTGAAAGCAGGTCCAGCTCAGGCCGAATTAGATGATATCAAAGTGATATCTGGGGGGCCCCACCCGGGGTGCCATACCAGAGATTACACCCCCCCATACCTGGGAACGTGAGTGACACGAGCCTTCCTTCCACAGTGCAGCCAGCCTCTTTCCAGTGCTACACTGGGGAAGGAAGTGACTACATCACGCTTCTGCCCATTCCACATGGCTGCTGGTGATGGGAACGTCATGCAGTTGTGGGCCATTAACTAATTTTTTCCCCTTAACGGAATATCCCGTGATCATGACAGATGGGGACGCATTGGCATGTGAAAGCATGACTCACAGACTGCCAGCAACGCATCCTCATCATGGGACAGCAGCCTCATGTGGAAATGGCCATGGAGAAAGAGTTTTTAATAATATGCTGCATTGTCTGTATTTACTGTTTTTAATCTTTTTAGTTTTATTGTTACTTTAAATATATTTTAACTTTTGCATGATGTGAATTTTTATCTGTATCTGTTTTAACTTTTGTGAGCTTCATTGAGTCCCAGTTTTAAATAAAGTCAATGACAAATTTGAAATGAGATAAAAATATAATTATAATTAATAATACACAGCATATGTTTTGTTTTAGGTTTCTGTCCACCCTTTTGTAGAAGTAACTTTCCAAAACACAGTGTATCAGACAAGCACTGCAGATGGCTCTCACCCATGTTGGAATGAAGAGCTTCAAGTTGATTTTATGTAAGTTATCTGTATCTTCTGTCTGTATACTGAAGATCACATTTTCTACAGCCATAGATTTGTAACACTGCAGTCTGTTCTGTTTCCTTGGGCATTTAAAATGAGTTGCTTCTGTTACACGTGCTACAGTGGGTAGGTTACAGATAACATTCACAATCTTTTGTTATTGTGGTTACAGAAATGAATAATCTGACCATTACCACAGGGATTGCTTTGCTGGAAAACTAAGGACTATTATAGCTTAGTTGAAATACCATCAGAACTTTCCAAAGTGCCTTGAGAAGACAGTGCTGGAAAATGTGACTGGAGGAGGCTTTGATCTAGGTGTCATTCTGTCTCAAACATGTCATTTTACAGTGGCAAAAGACAACATTGCCTCCTGTTTGTAACCCTCAGCATTTTCCTCAATACTTACTCTGTCTTTTTTTTTTTTGTACTAAAAGGCATCTGTTAAGGAGGAAAAGTTGGAGGTTAAGTTAGTGTACAATGCCTTTTGACTGATAGCACTAGGCACCATCCATCTGCAGCACCATTAAGTAACTCCGTAATTGGAATGATTTGTGCTGTCTCTTTACAGATTTACTATTTTTAAAATAGAAGAAAACATTTTTTATTGATTTGATTTACAATATTTCTTTCTTTGTTTCAGTTCACCAGGACATGACTATACCTTCCCAGGGCTGTCTAAAATAAAAGACAACATAAGTATTAACATTTTTGATGAATTTGTGATTGAAAACCATGAGGTAAATTTCTATTAAACATTGGCCCTTTCCACACGGGGTTAAAAAAACGGTGTAGAGTGACCTCCACGGAGGTCGTCTACACCATAACGTGGATTGGGGTGGATTACTTTAGAGTAATTCCACACCCCAATCCACGCAGGGGCGACCGGAAGTGGCGCCGCCCGTGCTTTTTGAAAACCACTTGTTTTGTGGTTTTTAAAAGACACGGGACGTGCAGCCCCATCCAGCCCCGTCGCAGCGCCAGTATGGATCTGCAGGCATGCGCAAGAGCGTGCCTGCAGATCATGCGGGGGGTGGGATTTCTGGCTGGTAAGCTTCTCTGACTGGCGGAGAGCCTCCGCCAGTTGAAAGCCGCCATTTTGGGCACTGCCAGACGCCGCGGAAGCCACCGAGTGTGGAGCGGTGAAACAGGCTGCTCCACGCAGCGATGGAATAAGGTAAGCCTCGTTTCCACGTGGAGCAGCCCGTTTCTCCACCCACGTGTGGAAAGGGCCATTAGGAAGAATTTTAATGATATCCAGCAGTGGGAGAGGTTGCCTCAGAAGGTTTCTTCACTGAAAATTATTAAGCGCTAGTTGGTTGGTTTTCGAGGATGCTTTAGCTGTGGATTTCCTGCATGGATTAGCTGATTGTTGAGATCCTTTGCAGTTCTGTGATTCTGTGAATTTGTAGACTTTTTAAAGGATTTGCTACTAAATATGCAAGGAATTGGAAATGGTAAGAATGTTTCTAAGTGGAAGAAACTACACAAACGGTTTTGTTTCCATTCCTGGACAAAAACAACAGTAGATGCATGAGTGAGGTTCAGCTTATTACTGTTGCAGTGTTCCATTCCAACATTTCATATCATTTATTTTAGGAAAACAAAGTACTATCATTTTGTGCACTGAATACTGTACTTCAGCATAATTTATGTTAAACTTCTGTAGATAAGAACTTATTGATAGGAAGGTATCTAATATAAAATGAAAAGACTGCTAAATCATTTGGAATTTTCCCAATTTTTAAATATTATCTTTTGCTTTGAGTATGAATATCAAGTTTTTGGTTCTTTTTAAACTATGGCTTAATTTACACTATTAAAATTACTGCTGTTTTAATGTAGGGGGTGAAAATTGCGTATCCAAAAAGGTAGATCTTATGCTTATAATTATATTACGTACACTTGTGAATTTCTAATTTAGATATCTAGGAAAAATACTTTGTGTCTTATAAATGCCTTAAATCTAAGTCAAAAGAAATGCTTCAGGCTGGATCATTAGAGCACATTATTTGGTTTGATCAGATGTGGATCCATTGGTGTGTAAAATATATATGAATACATATTCATGTAGATCTAAAGTATCAATAATCAGCCCAAGTTATGTGTTTCATTAGGATGCCTGTCCGAAAAGCTGCAGTGGCCATTCCTATGTAAGGAAGAATTGGCTTGGATCAGTTACATTTCCTTTCTCTGCTCTTCTGGAACAAACAAAGGTAATTAACAAGAAGGAATATTCCTTTATAGATTTGAAGCTAAACAGAACTTCTGGAGCTTTCTTCTTCTGCTTTCCCTCTGTAGTCTCTTCAGCTGCTGAAAACTACATTTCCCTGCCTCTCAGAGACATTTTTAGGGCTGTACACCAATCTGCAGTGGAGAGGGAAATCAGCCTCTGTATTCAGCCATTTTGACAGCAAAAATCCTTCATTGGACCTTGCCTTTTGTAACTTCAGTAATCCCAAAATAATATATTGCTTTTAAAACAGCTAGATTGTAATGCGGTTATCTCTTCAGTTTCTTGGCCTTATTACTTGCCTTGGTTTGAATGAGTCTATTGATAATGTGTTCACAGATATGTGGTACATTTCAAGTAAATACACCACCAGTTCTGCTTGGGTATACTTGGAGTAAGACATATGTGCCTCCTAAAGAGGAATGCTATGGGCAAAACGTGAAAGACTATACTTTTTTAACCATCTTTGCCACTATTGAACCTCAGTTATCTTCTGCTGAAAATAACTTGCAATCAAATAAGGTTGGTATGCGTACTTTCTTCATTTTATAAATGAAAGAATTCTAAATGGATATCGTCATCTACATTTGGATGAAAATATCAACTTAGAAATTTTATAAATATTGTCTCAGTTATATGTATGTTTTAGCTTATGGATCATGAAGATGAAACGCTATTGCAAAGAGCGTATCTTTTTAAGCAAGCATGTAAATTGATGTTTCCAAAGAGAAGAATAGCAACTTCAGTTTTTGATGATCGAGGAAGAAATATTTTAGTGACAAAGTATATTACACCTCTGAATCCACCACAAGTATTACTTGATATGTATCCTGATGATCCCAACTCAACTTACGTGAGTATGGAATGTTTATCATAGAGTAAGAACATTCAGAGTTGATTAATACTTTATTTGATGTACTTTGGCTAATTTTCCTATTGTGTCTTCTGGAATGCCAACTAGAGATACTGCTTTTCTACAAAATGTTTTTAAAAATATAAAGAACTTCAGTTTTGTTTTGTTTTTTGTTTCATGTTTTTAATAACATCAAGTGTACTCATGCCACTTGAATTTTCTAACTTACATTCCTGGGATAGACTTCTTCGTGTTTATTTTGCAGGACCTTGTATCACGATTTGTATCTTTAATTCCTTGCATATCAGACACTGTGGATGAAAATGGTGATGTGGATATATGGATGACATCAGAGGTAGTGCTATGTTTTAAATTTTTGAATATTTTAAATATGTTCTTAAAAAGTTGATATTACTATGTTTACATAAATTGCACTTGCTACCCAGACTAAAAATATTTGTTTTGAAGAGTGGGGTCTAAATTTGTTAGATAAGCAAGGAAGTAAAACAAAATTCCAACTGCAGTTCTAATTTTCTAGATCCCTTTCAAAATCCATTAGATCTGAGGAGCAGATTTGTAAGAAAATGTAGTTGTAGGAACAAGAAGAGGAGAGAGAGCTTAGGCAGTGTGCTGTTCAGGAGCTGGTGAAAGAAAAGATAGTTGCCATTGTTTAGGGGAATTACCTAGAAAACTCATCAAAGTTAAGCTTAATTTTAGAAGGAAACTACTTTCTCAAAAATTTTGGATGCATTTTAAACAGCTTAAAAGTAATCAAGAGGCTGCAATTAGAGTGGAGAATATTTAAAGATTAAAATCACACCAACCTATGTAGAAGCTTGTATAAAATACATAACATTAACATGAGATGATGCAAAGAAATCGAAGAAGAATGGTGCACCACATTGTTGCCATCCAGCTGCTATTCCCTTCCCAAGCATTACAAATTAGCCTTATATCATTTCCAGAAAAAATCCATTAAGAGCATCCTTTAGTGCTACGTATCATTTCCAGAAAAAACCTGTTAAGAGCCTCCTTTAGCATCTCCTTCAGCTGTGTCAGTGCAGTTCTGTAATAGCGCGTGCTAGTGCTTCCTGTCATCATGCATTCAGAAGTGGGCCAAATGGGTGTGCCCAGCTTGTCCCTCCCTCAGAGACTCCCATGGTGTGGCAAATTTGGAATCTGCCACCTCTCTGTGTTTATTTTAAATTTCTCCTTTGAGTTAATTTTTTAAATATATTTTTTAGCATTATAGCACACAAATGCAATAGTGTATTGGCATGTCATGAGGTTACAACATGGCTGCATTAGTATGGCTTACAAAAAGAAAAAAAACCTTAACCAATCAGGAGCTGTGTGACAGGTTGAAGGCAGGGAAAAGAAGCAGCCAATGATGCTGTAGTGAGGAAGGAACACCAGTGGCAATAATGGTAGTCATCCAGCCGGCCCCTCCCTGAACTGCAAACCCCAGGATTCCATAGGATGTTGAAAGTGGAATGATAGCGCTAAAGCAGTCTAGTGCGGAAATGGCCCTAGTGTTTCAGAACTGTTTGAGGTTGTCAACAAGTATTTAGGGAAAGACAGTTTGGTAAATACTGGCCTCGTCAAAGAGTTGTGTGAGCAGAATTTTGCTTGTACAACAGAGTTTTCATGCTCTTTCTCCCATATTGTGCTGTCATTCAAAGGACAAGGAGCTGCAAATCATTAAAGAAACTAATATAGAGTGGGGTAGGATGTGATATCAGGGGAGACGATAGAAGTTGAGCAAGGGCAACTCCCACACAGTTTCTGTCAATTCTCACTTTGCCACAATCAACAGCATTTAGAAAGGGTTTCAAGTTTTGTAGAATAACTTTTCACTTTTCAGTAAGCGCTGTAGGCTTTTGGTCAGAAAACTGAGTAGCTGTGAATGCTCAGGTCATTTGATTGCTGATTTTGGTCTCTGGATCTATGCCTCATGCCAGCCCAGCCTATACAGCTGTAATATCTTAAAGATGTGGCCAGTTTTCCTCCGACCTCATGTAGGTGTGTTTTGTTCAGTCATGGCTCTCACTGCCCCACCCTACGTTGCCACTGGGCCTGCAGTTAGGCTTACTCTCTTTCTACTTACTTGTTACTTCTTCACACATAAATGGTTGATGCATTTTCACCAAATTGGGTGTGTATGTTTGAGATGGTTTGATTTGAGACACAGACTATGGGATGTATACAAAATTCATCTTTGGGGGACCTTGGGGGCCCACCAATTATTTTTTCCTTTGCACAGAATATAATGCTCAGTGGCTGATCAGGAGAAGTATGCTCTCTCAAAGGTAATTGAGATTGATGGGCAACATGAGGAATATTTGAGCACCCAAAGAGACAGATAGTTATTCTTCAGAGCAGTTGAAAATGAACTATTAACTAACTAACTAATTAATTATTAATGATGATTAACTGTAGTGTACTATAGTACCAAATTTTTAAAAACTCCATTGTACCAAAAGAAGAAATAATTTATTTCTTTAATGTGAGAGAATATTTTGCTATCTGGAGATATTTTATTAGTATATGGCTATCCAAGGAGCTTTTCAGCTTCTGAATTTTTTTTGTGATTATATCACTGTAGCATCCATTTATGGGACTATGAAAATACATCAACTGTTGTTGTTTTTTTTTTTAAATGTGTGCTCTTAAATCTCTTCCAGCATTGCATCAAATGGGGCGTTTGTAATAAAGAAGAGCATGCAGTGCTTCTGTGTAACTACCTTCTGTATATTGGGAAGAAAGCCTGGGTACTTTTGGGGACGTCTGCATTAGAAGTAAGTCAGGCAAACATTTGTATCCTTCTATGTATAATTCTTAGAAAAATAAAAAATACCACAATGAATTGAATAGTATAAAATACATAGGCATTGTCATAACAAGAAAAGTGGTGTTAGCTAGTGCTGGTAGTTCTATTACCTATTGGCTCTGTTATCACGGTTATGATTTGTCTGATGAGAGCACTAGATATCCTTTTGATATCAAATAATTTGGCCTTTGTTTGACCTTTCTCTGCCACCCTACTCCACGTGTTTGCAGAGGTCCTCTGGACAAGCACGTCTGAGGCGCGGCCGTTAATGGTTGTACATTCCAAAACCTCATTCAGGCAGGCAACTTAAGCCTCTCCGATGCTTTAGGGAAAAACCTCCCTGCAAACTGGCTTTGCTCAGCGCATATCCACACAAAGCCACTCGGCTGAGAGCCGAGCCATTCCTTTATATCAGGCCATCAACGTACCGGCCACGCTATTGTCATTAAGAGCTAAGCTAATCATGCAAAACCTGACCTTTTCCAACTCCTTTTGTCCAACTCCAAATTTCCTTTGTTCTCACCGAGCATAACATAGCCTGTAGGTAAAATCCACCCTATAAAAGATCCCCACTTTTGGGACTCCCTTGGATCACCCTAGACTTCCATCTAGCCTTGCTGCTGGCTTGTCTAAGGAGCTCCCCTCAGCCAGCCACGCTGAGCTTTCTTCCCGGGAACCCCAGCTTCTCGCCAGGACTATGAGACCAGGTTCCCTAAACTCTCTATTTCCTTTTCCCTAAGCTCTCTATTTCCTAAGCTCTCTATTCCCTAAGCTCTCTATTTCCTTTTCCAAGTTAGCTAGTGTGCGTGTTGTCTTATTTGCTGTCCATCTTTCAATAAAACTGTTATTTTGTTACTTTTTAAACTTGCTTGCCTGCTCTCTGACCTGAAGCCGTAGACATAGGGTAAAAGATCCTTGCTAACGTTACCCTGCCTCTCGTTTAGCTTAAGAGAGTGCTTGAGTTAAATTTCCCCAACTTGTGTTTTTATTTGGTTATTTGGGCGCCCCTCCCAGGACCTCCAGCATACAGGGTAACAACTCCTTCTGCTTAAATTCTAGATTCAAGAAACTCCATTGCAGTAATCAAAGAAAAATGTTTTAGTATAAATTATTTCCCCTTTAATTGAAGGACAGTGATGAAATTCTGCGGGTGTGTCTATCTGAAGTGCCAAGGCAGCCTGGAAGCAGGTTGCTAGGCAACCAGAATAGCACCTCAGGAGATAAGCCCAGTCCAGTAGTGTGTGGCTGAGATAAAAAGTTATATGAAGCCGAATATCTGTGCTTATTTGCATTCTTTCAGTGAGAGCCTAGCAAGGAGCTAGGGAATACAGTGCCTTAGCCAGTCAGAGAGTGTGACTGTTTTGGGAGGTTTAGTTCTCAGTGGAAACCTAGTGAAAGGCAGAAGAGTAATTAAACCCTGGTATGATCTGGTCATAAAGTGTGATCTGGTCATAAAGAATGATTGGGGTTTAAGCCTTTGGTGGGAGTCTGTCCAAAGTGCTGTTATATGCTAATTGTGCCTTTTATGAAAGTCTTTAACTATAATTGAACTGTTTATGAGCAGGGAGTTACCTATTATATTGTCTTTAAAAAAGTTCAGTGAGGAAATGTATCAACCTTGATCTGCATATGAACTCTAACATGCTAATTTATTCTTATTGTTATCTTAAGAAATGTTACAGTATCTTTGCAAATATTGACTTGGCTTCAGTTCAGTATATATACCGGTAGTAACACAGATAACACGATACCATAAAATTATTAAATGGTTCTAAATAAATGTTGAATCCCCCCGCTTTTACACAAAGATGGTGTTATAAAGAGAGAGGCAGAACTATGTGATAGAGACAAGGTGTCTTATTGCCACACCAACCTGGAAGAATTAAGGGCCTGTCACAAGGACTGTTTTATTTTTCCTATTAAACATGTGTGATCTGCTGCTTTCTTATTATAACTGTATTATGATGCAAGAAGATATCCCACCAGCTCAATGCATGAACTGTCCATGTTTGGTACTACAGATAGTTTTACACACGTGCGCGTGCACACACACACACACACACACAATATCCTTTTATTTGGTGAAAGTGTGGTTTTAATTTCTCTCTCTTCTAATACATTTTTTATGAGCCAGATGAATGAGGTGTGTGAGAAAGGTATGTTGAATGATTTCTTTTTCTTTCTTTCTTTTTTTAAGTATTAAGTTACTAGCTAAATAGTGTGGAAGTATAAAGAATAAATCTTTTCCCTTTTCTTTGGAAGAGAATGAAAACTGATGGTTTCTACTCTTGCTAATTTAGGGGAAGGTAGCATATGTAGCAACACAAGAAAATGGAGAATTTTTTCTGTGGAATCCTCTGAGTGGCCAGTGCTACAAGCAGTTTGATGCATTTTGTCCCTTACAGAGTGTTGATTGCTTGATCAATTGGGAAAATGTAAGTATTTAAGATTATATAGATTGAGAAGAACTAGCATATTGTTTACATGTTCCTTAGTTCACCACATAATGAAGAATTCTGTGGCTGATGCTATTAGGATTTTGTTATTTTTTTAAAAATCGATAAATGCAATGTTTCCGGTACGTTTTTAATTTTTATTTTCTCTACAGTTTCATAAGCCCAATATAAGGAAGGTGAATGTTTTCTTTGAAGGAGATAATACAGCCTAAACCAAAAGGCCAGAAAGCAACTCCTCAGTCTTCTTCCCACGCCAGCATGCTTCAGTTTCCTGTTAGAAAGATCTTAGATATCAGTTTATTTCATTTATAAGAAGATCTCATTCTGTCTATGCATTTGAACAGCCAGACACTTTTAAGTGTTTTCTATCATGTCAGCTGCATAAATGTCATTTTCTCCAAGCTTCAATAGATATCAAACTTTTAGAGCTTGAGAATGATCTCCAGTTATAAGGAAATTATCTCCTGACATTATCTCCTACGAATGAAAGGTAATGCACCATTCTAGATAGCATCTTTCACACTACACAGTTGTAGCACTTTGATATCACTTTAGCTGTCATGGCTACATCTATTGTAATCTTGGGAATTTGTAATTTCTTGGATGTTTAATATACTCTGGCAAAGAATCCTACTGCCTCACCAAACTACAAATGTGAAAATTATGTGGGATACAACCATGGCTGTTAAAAGTGTTATCAAAGTGGTTGTGGAGGGAGGCCCAGAGCAGGCCTGGTTTCTTTCTCCCTATCTATTGTAGCAGCATCCCTTTAATCCTGCTATAGCACCCTGACTCCCTCCCTTCCAATTGTTCAGCCCTGCTTTCCCTCTAAAACCACCACCTTAGTGGATAAGGGCAAAGCTTATTAATGGTTATTCAAAAAGGATTTATAACCTGTGGTAGCATGCTCTTATAAAAGTAAAACTGAAGAAAATACTCTGTTGAGGCAGAAATTATAAAAATGGGATGAAATCTTTATTAAAATAACACACAGGGAAAAAGGTATTGGGTTTTTCAAGAATATTCAACTAAAATAACACTTCCCCAAAGATATTTAACCAATTTCGTAAAATCACCACAGTGTTCTGAATAGAGGTTTCACACACAGAGAGACCTTTGGCTTACCTTAGTACAAAGATGTATATTTCACAACTTAGGGTCCCACTTTCCGACCCATTCAGAAGTGGTTTAGTTTCTTCTCTGCCTCATACTAGGCCAACGAGAAGACAACTGTCTTTCCAGGCACCCCTCCCCGTGGAAGTAAAAAAAAAAAAAATGCAAATAACTCCCCCCAGTGAACACTCCCCCTTCCCTGCACTCTCCTGCCTGTCACTGCTGGCGCACTCACATGAGTGATGGGCAGGAGAGGGCAGGAGGGAGAAGATTTTTCCTCTGCACCCAGGAGAACACAGGGAAAAAGATCTTCCCTTCCTCGCAGTCTTTTGCCCACCACCTGTGCAGTCAGCAGCAAGCAGAAGAGCACGGGGAACAAGATCTCCCCCTCTTCACTCTCTTGCCTGCCATCCACACCATTGCAAGGGCAGTGGCAAGGAGGAGAGTGCGGGAGGGAAAGATCTTCCTTTCATTCTTTTGCCCACTGCCCACTTGATCGTACCTGGAGCAGTGTGCAAGAGAGTGTGGAGTGAAAGTTTTCCCCTCTTCACTCTCTTGTCCCCCGTCCACGAGATCACACTGGCAGTGGTGGGCAGGAGAACGGGGGAGAGATCTTCCCCTTTCACTCTTTCATCCACCATCCGCACAATCACGCTGGCAGACGTGGGCAGGAGAGTGAGGAGGAAGATCTTCCCTCCCCTTCACTGTTCTGCTCCCCGCCCGCACAGGCACACTGGCAGCTGCAGGCAGGAGAACACAGGGGAAAAGATATTCTCCCTGCACTCTCCTACCCCTACTGCAGGCACACCTGCATGGGTGAAGGGGGAAAATCTTGTGGGCCCATGAATCTTTCTCCCTCCCCGTGTTTGGGCAAAAGGCCAGTGAGTGGGAGGGGGAGAATGGAGGGGAGGCAAGCGAGCACCATGAATAATCAACCCACGAGAGTCAAACCCACGAATATGGGGGGAGGACTGTATATATTCCTTATGCTGTCCCACCCATGGCCCCTCCTTCTTACTAGGGCTGGGTTTTGCTCACACAAAGCCAATCCAGTTATATGACCACCTGTCACTAGGGTTGCTCTGCTAGCCACACTACCAGGCCCATCACAGTGCTATAATTATATAGTGTGAAAGAGACAGGCTTTAGCTATCAACAAGATGGTCAGTCAACATTTAAAGGTATGTATTTACTGTGCTCCAAAGTTCTGCAAGATCTAATGTATGCAGAGAATTCAGTGTACCGGTAATTAGTACAGTCATGGGAATTGGAAACATTGTGATATATAATAAAAGTATACACACATACACACACACACACACACACATATATACACACTATCAGCAAAGGATAGAGGACTATGCAGATGTCTAAAAGCACTAAGTGGTTCTATCAGTGCCCTGATAACAAAGCCTTCACTTACTGGCAAAAAACAACATGATCTAGTCACCAGGTAAGTCTCCCTGGGTTCTACCAGATTAAGTTTTTAATACGAGCAGTAAAACCTTCTTTCTAGAACACTCTGATGAGAGTGTTCCATGAACAAAGCATCACTAGGGAAAAAGCATTCTCTGGATGGAAGGAAGATCATTCCATGTACAACTTGGTTTCATCCGCTCATGCCAGCCTCAATTCAGAAACCTCCAAATTTATTTTCAGTTTAACTGGTTGAGAATCCTTCCCTGCCCAGTTTTAAATTCCCCTGCTAACTAGCAAGATGCTTTTTTCCTTCTCAGTCATTCATGCAGAAATAAAGAATAAATATTGAGAAGGAAATGGAGAGGAGCATGGTGACAACAGTTTCTGAAGGGAAGAAAAGGCAAGCCAGATGCTGACAAGTGCAGATCGAGGGTGTGAGAAGGTTGGAAAAAAGAAAAGAAAAGAAAGAAGAAAGAAAGGATTCTATACAGATGACCACTGCCCAGGGTTTTCAGACAATGAAAATTATTTTTAAATTCCAGTGAGAGTGAGTCTGATGAATTAAAAATAATGCAGAGGTGAAAACAACAGCTGGAAAGTGAGAATGAACAGAAAGTAAAAAGACTTTAATGAAAGTACAAAGAAAAAAAGGAAACAAAACAGCTAAATTAGAAGGTACTTGTTCTCAAAAAATGGAGACGGAAGCTGCAGTAAAGGCTAAAACTCCAGAGGCTACTGCAGGGTGACATGCTGTGGGGTGGCACTGTGCTGTCACTAAGCAACCCACCTATGCCAATCAGAGTTTTTCAGTTTTCAGTCAAGAATTGCAAAAGGCAGTGAAGAGGAGACACTTCGTGAGGAAACTCAAATGTCTTTGTCTAATGCGTTCAAAATGATGCCAAAATTTAAAGAATATTTAAAGCAAATGTTTGTGGATGTGACTTTGATGTGTTAGCCTAAATGAGCATAAACAAGTGCCACAGGAGGGCAGTAAAACATAGGTGTTTGAAGCAACTACAGCAGCACATCCAGAAGAATTTAAATGATAGTAACAACATTAGTCAACATCAAATTAATTTAAATACTAATAAGAAATCAATTGACAATAATTAATTTCAAAACATTAATAAGAAATTAATTGACAATAATGAATTTCAAAATAATGAACTCTTAAATAAGGAGAGGAAATTAGAGGATGTGTCAAACCTCAAGGGTAGTGACAAGGCTATGAGATCCAGAAAGTGTATTAAGACAACTAAGTGTATGGAGGAAAGGAAGGAAGGAATAGAGGAAGATTGGCAGGATGAGGTTATGGAAGTAGATGATATAAGTGAGCAGCCTTCTTCAGAAGAAGAAGACAAGGAGGTTGCTTCTGATAGGTTATTTGAGGCTGATGCTTTTCAAAGTCTTCTGAAAAGAGTTGTTCAGATATGGGTTGGATAGTAAATCACAGTAGTCTGAAACTCAGAGTACAAATGTGAAGGAGAGTAGAGAGACATCAGTTATAAGGAAGAAGATATCCCAGAACATAGAGATGCCTATGCCAGTGATGTTCAAGGAGCTGGCTGAATCGGAATGGGCAACTCAGTTGAATACAAAATGATTATTGGGTTACAGTCAGGAGAAGAAGGATGTAGAGTTGGTGGATGCCCCTATATTGGCTCTGATCTCTGGATCAATTGTTCCTAGGGAAGGAGAAACGCAATTAAAAGAAAGAGATGAAAGAAGAACAGAAACAGCCTTAATTAAAGTGTGTGAGGCTGCAACCTTAATTATAAGAGCTCCAGTGGCAACCTTAATGTTCACAAGAGCAGTGGTGTTATGGGTTCAAGATATAGTAGACACCTAGGATTTGAGCATGCAAGCCTCGCAAAGGTCATTGGGCAGAATTCAGAAAATATTGATATATGTGTCAGATACAGGTCATGATGCTACTGCATTTGCTGCTAGAAATATTAATACTCTATCTGTTGCCAGGAGATTGTTATGGCTACATCATCTGGGAGCGGATTAGAAGTCCCACAACAATTTAGTGTATGTTCCTTTCAAGGATGAATTACTGTTTAGAGAATAGGCATTAGATAATGTATCAATGGAAAGCAAGGGAAAAAACCAGGTAATGCTGAAAATAGGGAAAGACACATTATTGACAAGGACACAACACTGGTGGGGGGCTCTGTGTTCAGAGATAACATCAGACCAGTGGGTCAACCAAATCGTAACTCAGAGTTACAGTATAAGCAGATATATTTCTCCACTGGTGTCGTGGGACAAGACTGAACTGGACATTGTTTGAACAGAAATTCAACATTTGGTGTATACTGAGGCAATAGAGGAGGTGCCTCTGGAGCAGAGATATTGAAGAATATATTCCATCTTTTTCACTGTTCCCAAGAGCAATGGGAAGAAAGACCCATTTTAAATCTAAGGTACCTCAATGGATTTGTGAGGTACCAAGATTCAAAATGGAGACTCTGCAGATAAAAAGGGACAATTGGTCTGTGGCAGATTTGATGATATCCATAGATCTCAAGGAGGGATATCTTCACATACTAATGTGAACAGGAAGTGAAGTACATGAGATGTCAATACCAGGACAGACACTATCAGTTCAGGGCACTGTCTTTCAGACTGGCATTGAATCTGAGGATATTCATGAAAATTTTAATTCTCCTGGTGGCATATCTCACATTGAAGGGAGTATGGTTAATACCTAGATGACATCTTATTGAAGGCCAGTTCATTGGAGAAAATAATCAAGGACTTGTCAATAACTATTCAAACCTTAGAGACCTATGGATTTCTAGTGAATTGCAAGAAGAATCATTTGGAGTCGTATTACTATGTTGACCCATTTAGGAGAGAAAATCAATATTGAACAGGTTGTATAGCTCTCTCTCAGGAGAGGATAGTGACATTTGAGTGAGTGGAGAGTCAGTTACTATCCTTGAAGTTGGCAGATGTAATGAGACTCGCCAAGGTTATGGCCATACTCATTTTGACAATTCAATTAGTGCAGTGGGCCACATTTCATTTCAGGGCACTGCAGAGATTTTTGACTTCACATCAATTGTTGATAGGGGAAAAAAAACACTATCAGATCAATTTGTCATATCTGGTCAAGATGGACTTGAAGTGGAACTGATGGGGGACATATTTCTAAGTGTTCCATTGAAAGTTCAGGACAGGATTCAAGTTACAACCAATGCAAGTCTATCCAGATGAGGGTATATTGCAAAGAATATTCAGTTCAGGGCCTTTGGTCTCAGGTGGACAAAAGGCACAATATAAATTACTTGGAGCTGAAAACTGGCCCTACCTAGGTTTGAGAAGAGGGTCAAAGATCACCATGTGCTTATTTGTACAGACAACATAACCATGAAGATGTATATCTGCAACCAGGGAGGTTCACATTCCATTCCATTGGTAGCAGAGTCCAACAAGCTTTTCAGATGAGCAGAAAATAATTTGAGAATGATTTCAGCACTGAACTTGGAAGGGATTCTGAACACTCAGGCAGACTATCTCCGCAGGCACAGTTTACATCCAGAAGAATGTGCTCTGAATGGGGACATGTTGGAAGATTGGTGTGGTCCTTTACAAATAGATTTATTTGCCTCTGGCATGAACGCAAAATAAAAAATTCTGTTCTATAGATGGAAACAGAAATGCAGAAGCACACAGTGCTCTGTCAATCTCACGACCAAGGGGTATGCATTATGTGTTCCCTCAAATTTGATTGTACAAAAAGCTCTTTTCAAAGTGAAGCAAGAGAAGGCTACCATATTAATGATTGTTCCACACTGGCCAAGGCATCCATGTTTTTTATTTTTGGTGCAGATGGCTCAGGAGCCACCAGTATATCTGTCTGTGTGCAAGGATCTGCTCAGCCAGGGGCTGGTTGTCCACCTTGATCCAGGCTGGTTGCATCTGACTGCATGGAATTTCAAAGGGGATATTTCAAATATTGAGTACAGGGTTACTCAAATGATCTGCTGGAAACAATTTTAGCATCTAGAACAGAATCCATGCAGAAGATATATAATAGGAAAGTTGTTCTGAATTGCGTTAGTGTTCTCTCAACTCCACTGGAGCAGTCGAAGGTGACACACATCTTGCAATTCCTGCAAGATGGTTTCTGTAAGGTACTAAGATCAAACACTTCAAAAAGACAGTGTCGGCTTGTTAGTAATATTGAAGTACTGACTTCAGCAAAATTAGTCTTGTTGCACTTCAAATAAACCCCTTGGCCAGATTCTACAGTAGACCCCTACAGTTGCTGCAACAAGCCATACCAGTCAGGTATTACCAACAGACATCATCTTTTGATTGATGTCCCACCAAGGTAAAGTCCTCCTTTTATTAATGGATGACGCAAATCCATGGAGATAAATGCTGTTTCTTTACAGACTGAATGAGTAGCGATAACTTCCAATTCCTACCCTTTCAGTTGTGGTATTGGGTGGTATTGGGCTCTTGGGATACTCCAATCAGTATCAGCTGGCTGGAGTTCCCAAAGGTGTGATTATCCCTGCAACATTTCTCATCCCTACTTCTAAATCAATATATATTGCTAAGAACAGATAATGTCACTATTCATTGTTACATACCAAACATGCTCACACCTTTTGTAGGCAAGCAGTCCTTTTCTTTCAGTAGGTAGATAAAATGGTTGTGTCCATAACAACCCACTATTCAACTCTTAATAAATGTAAAACCAAACTTTCCATGCCAAAATCCCTGTATCTGGGTGAGTGTAACCTTCACTGTGGGATTTTCCTCCAAATTCAAAATGAGTTGAACCATCTTGCAGTGGACATGTTTGCACTGTGGACTAAGCATGAACTACCCTACTTTTACACATAGGTTGAAGGCCAGATTTCTCTTCTTTCAATGTGGTCAAAAGGATTGTTCTAGCTATTTCTTCCTCTAATAATTTTTGCCAGAGGTTCCAAAAGATTTGACAGAACAAAACTCAAGTGGTTGTAGTGGTTCCTTATTGACCAAGAAGGCTGTGGTTCTGCAAGGTTCTTCAGCATTTTCTTCCAGAGGCACTAGATCTGCTGCTTCAAGGACCAATTGTGCACCCAGGTCCGGCTTGGCTCCCATTAGCCATCTGGAGGCTGAGTGGCAAGTCCTAGTGGACTTAGGATACTCAGACATAGTTATCAAGATTCTGCTGTCCTTTCAGAATTGTTCAAGAACAAAGATATATGAGGGTAGGGGAGATATGCACCACATCATACAAGACCAATTCAATTAACTACTACAGAAAGTCGTTATCTAATCTTCTCCAGGTCTAGAAGGTCAAATGTGGGCTTGTGCCAAATACACTCAGACATCAGGCAGCAGTTCTCTCTTTACTTTTTCTTATGCCAATTCAAGCGCGTGTCTTGCCTCATCCTCACCTAAAGTGGTTCTAAGAGATGCTTTCCTGCTGATTTCGCCTAGTTTTCCACGGATGTTGAAAGAAGCCATTTAAATCACTCAAGAGAATTCTTCACTGCCTGTTGCCTCTGAAAATTGTCCTCTTGGTGGTTATTACCTCACCCAAGCATGTTTGTGAAACTGTCATTACTTCAAGTTAGGGAATGTCTCTCCATGAGAATGTTTTGTCTTATGCCTGCATCCATCTCTTATGCCCCCAAATGCTGTCTTACTTTCATATCTTCTAGGAGCTTCATATCTTCATATCTTCTAGGAGCTTAAACTTTCCTCTTTTCACCCAGAGTTATCTTTCACATCAGAATGCGTTTGGCATAACTTGGGTGTCAGATGTGTACTAACAATTTATATTGCTAGATATATTGCTAAATTGTTTTGGCAAACTAACTCCTTTTGTTTCTTTCATTCTGTGTCTTTAGAGCTTGGGCTTCCAGGTCCTCTCTAGGTGCTAGATGTATCAAAGCATTTCATAGCTTGCAATCTTGTTAAGGTTCTATGACCATTTCACCTCATGGTTCATTGCACCAGAGCCATGGCTGGAACAACTGTGTTCTCTGAGCCACTCCCTAAGAGCTGTAGGTCTGTACAGTCTGAAATATGCTGCCTATAGAATATCCTGGAGCCCTGGTGGCGCAGTGGTTAAATGCCAGTACTGCAAGCCACAAGGTTGTGAGTTCGATCCTGCCCAACTCCAAGGTTGACTCAGCCTTCCATCCTTTCGCAGGTCGGTAAAATGAGTACCCAGCTTGTTGGGGGCATGTATAGAAATGTTTCAAAATACATGCTATTTGTAAGTTGTTCACTGCCTCGATCCATATGAAGAGGCAGGATACAAATAAATAATTAAATAAAAATAAATACAATCTCGAACATTACATTATTAGACCCTACAAAATGGATTAATTCAAGTCATAGAGGTGCTTGCTCCAAGATGTAGTTGCAAAGTCGCTCCTACTCTGAAGGGTTATGAATGCTTGAGTATGTCCCACTTTGTGTGGATTTCTCCTGTTACTAGTTGGATGCTTACTATGAAGTCTAAATCTGGGTTGGTAGAGAAGAGGAATCCACATCCTCCTGTTATGCTGCCCTTGTCCTATACAGTGCCAGGTTTCTGCATGGAAGGGACGGCTTTGTTTGTTCTGCTTTTTCCTCAATGGCTATGGTGAAAATTGCTAAGAGAAGCAGGAGTTCTTAAGCTGCCAATTAGTTTGCCACCATATGACTTCCTTACATCTTTCTTGGTGGTGTTGGGTATATAACCTCTGTTTTGTGCATTCCTGTTCCCTACCAACCAAGAAACAACCTTTACAGCAAGTATTTCCTTTCTAGTTATTTTGAGAGAATTTGTAAACCATTTCTTTCATTATTATTTTTTTAAAAACATTTTTCATAACACAGCTGGCCATCCACATTCGCTAGGGTTAAGACCCCTTTAAAAGTTGAAAAATGCAAATATCAATATATATATATATATGTGTGTGTGTGTGTGTGTGTCTTTGGGAAGGGTGGTGAGGTATGGTGGGAAGAGAGGACACCCAGCATCCAAACCATGGCCATTTCTGCACTAGCTTGTTATAGCGCTATGATTCCACTTGCAACATCCTATGGAATCCTGGGGTTTGAAGTTTAGGGAGGGGCCCACCGGGATTCCATAGGATGTTGCAAGTGGAATCATAGCGCTATAACAGGCTAGTGCGGAAATGACCCATGTCAGGGAAAGGAGAAGGAAAGGGAGTGGGTCAGCGTGGTGTCCCTGTACTTCCCCTCTCTTTCTCATCTCCTTCCTTGAGTGTATGGGAACACTGGGAGAGGGTTTGTGGTGCTGAGAAATCAGACTGCTATCTGTTCTTATTTGACCAGGCAGTGGCTTGTCAGGAAGAGGATGAGAGGTGGTTTTTAAAGGGTTGTACAGCCTGATCGGAGTCACCAAGAGGGAAGGTTCCCTTGGAAAAGAAGTGCTTAAGATGGAAGTGGGCAGGGGTTGGAGAAGCCCACAAATAATCAAATCTGTGAAAGTGAAACCTACAAATGTGGAGGGCCAATTGTATTAGGAAATTGTTGGGATTTTTTTTTGTTGTAAAGTTGCTTTTTAAAACTGATTGCTCACTTTGTACTAATATTTTCAAAGGTTTGGTTCAACATCCAGCAAAACAGTTCCCCCATGTGTGTCAGTTTTGACATTTCAAAGGAATGCTTCTGGAAACAAATGCTTCCAGTTATTTCTCAGGATTTAAAAACACAAACTGTACAGGTAAGTATTTCAAAATATGTCTCCATGTTAAAATATGGGGGAAGAGCCAAACTGAATTGGAAATGTGTTTGTTCTTTTTAGAAAACAATGTATTACTTGAAAGGGGTTATAGCAGGAAGAGTGAGATAAACCAAAGTAAGGAGAAAGGTCAAAATATTCAAAGTCATCCTGGTTCAAGATAAGAACAGGCTTACATTTAAGTAATTAAATATTTATTTCATATTCATTGATTAATATTCTCAGCTGGGGAAAAAAGTCTGCTTTCTGTATGTTGTTTAATGGAATAGGCAGTGACAATACTCAAATAATTGTGATTTTGTGAATCTCAAGCTCATGATAATATGTCAGAAAGGGGTTAGACTCTGATACTGCATGTGCTCATCAGTAGGAGTGCAACTCCTCGTAAAAATTCAAGATCATGACTTCAGTGTGTTTGAGCAACTCTGTTAACTGTGGGATGGCAGTTCGGCCAAGTATGTCTTCAGCAGCATAGGCTGTTTTGTCAACCACATCTGGTGCTGGCAAAGATTAACCTGGCAAAGTAATTCATGCCCTGGTTACCTCTGCTTTAATTTACTGAAATAGGTTGTTGGCTTATCAATATGAGAGTTTTGCTTTAAAAAGTATCTGGAAGCTTTACTTGGTACAGAATGTGGTTGCTGGGTTATTAACTGGACCTGATCACTTAAAATATAGAGGACCTTTGATTTCCACACAGTTTTGGGGCACAGAACCCTCTCGAAACTAAAAAAAAACAAGAACAAAAAACCTCCCTCCTCCACCCAAGTGACAGTTTCCCTTCCCATTGACTTCTGGGGCTCCCCCTCCCATTCTCTTGCCTTTTGCTAGGGTGCACTGCCTTCTTTCCACATGTCTGGGCAAGCAAATGGGAGGGGAGAATGGAGAGGAAGGCTTGCGTGTGCCTTCCTTTTCTGCATGTGGGACTCCCCCATCCCATTCATTTGCATTTTGCCTGGGTATGGACAAGGAAGGCACAGCGTGCCTGGGTAAAAGGCAAGGGAATAGGAGGGAGAGAATGGGGGGAGGCAAGCAGTCACCTCATGAATAACCAAATTTGTGAATGCTAAAGCTGCAAATGTAGAGGGAGGACTGTATATTTTACCATTGTTACAGCAGCTATGCTGGCTCTCAGGTCATTTCTAGGCCTAGTTCAAAGTGTTGTTGATAACCTTAAAAAAAACTCAACTGGACTTGTAAGTTGTGGGATGGACAAAGTCAAGAATTAGAATATATCTGTATAAATATAGATAGTTAAATCTATAAATGTGTTCTTTCATTCATGAGGAAAGGAATATCCAGTCTCCTGGGGACTGGGATCACAGAATAATATAACTTTTTTATTACTAAGAAAACAGATGAGAGAGTTGCAGTTATTAGAAGTCCTCTGTTGGTGTTAACACTACAGCATTAATGCCTTAATCAGTATTAGTGCTTCTTTGCACAGTCACTGCCATTGTTCATCACCCTTCAAGCCACCAGCAATATGTGATGGAATCTCATTCCACACCCATCTTAATGGCAATTAATGAAAAACTAAATTTTATGAGTAACAATGCAATGCTTTTTCTTTATTGGAAAATGTGGTACCTTCAGATTATCCCTCAAAATCTTACTGAGCATGCATCTCTGTGTTACAGTGTTATATAATATTTCTTTATTTCAGCCAGAAAAATTACTTTATATCCCAACTAATGAAAGTTTGGTAGAAGAACTACAGAACAGGTAACTACTTTGATCAGTTATTAAGAATCTCAAGAATTAGAAGCTCAAGACCACAACACTTTTAATCACTTTGAGGAAGAAATATATTTAACATTGCAACTTAAAATATGTAGGAAAAGCAGCCAGCATACAACACTTTATTCTCAGTCTTCATTGTGACCTGCACTATGTTTCCACTAAAAATTCTGCACTCATTGTACCATTTGCTCCTGAAGATGCTATTTACTCCTGAAAAGTGCCTTTTCTGTTCCAGTTTGAGACTGAGGAGCAGGCCCGCCTACAGAGTTAGTCCATGGGTAATGCTGGGAGTATTATTGCATTGGCATATGTTCACAAACATACTCAGCATAAAGATACCCACAGAGAGTAACAGAATGTTAGACTTGATACCAGCCCTTTTTTGCTAAGAATCCCAGCTTCAGGAAAGATTTCCTTAGCATGTATGATTTAATCAAAAAAAGTACTTAAAAATGGTATTGAAGACAACAGGGTTGACCTTCTGAATCTACACAAATTGTATTGAGGGATTGACATTTTCCATCAGTTTGGACTGCATGGATTTTTCTAGATTGTGCTTTTGTTGTAGAGTCTCCCTGCCTTGTTCACAGAATTTTGCAAGCGATTCAGACAATATTGTAATTGCACCCTCCCCACATTTTCCCACACATCTACAAACAGACTCTTTACACCTAAAGCATGGCTCAGGTTTCTGTCTTGCAGTCACTCTGCTTCAAACAAGGACTATGACAGGAAGACCAGACAAAACATTGTCTCCCATTCATATTCTCCCTGCATTTCTGCAATGCTGCTTCTGTCTTTTTTCCTCACCAAAAACAAAGCAAAGCAAAGCAAAACAAAACAAAAAACAAAACAAAGCTGTTAAGGAGGAAAAAGATGAAAAAGCTACCCAGTGCCTTTTGATTAGCAGCATGGCCAACCCCCCCCCCTTTACCCTTCTGGCATGGACATGTAGTAACTGAGGAGGATGGGAAGAAGCTGAGGAGATGTTTGACCTGTTCTGATGTTTAGAAGCATGATAAAGATGTCTCCTTTGGGACCTCTGGAAGATCTCCAGGAGGTCCTGGGAGAATGCCTGAATGGCCATACATGCAATCATCAGAACAGAGCTGGATGACCTTCGGCCACCTCCCCTCCTGCCTGGAAAAGCCAGGTGGTGGCCAAAGGAGGGTAGGCCAGCTACAGATGCATATGGCTATCAAAATATAGCCAGGTAATCCTGGGGTGCTCCTTTCTGATCCAAACATAGGCATCTAGTAGCTTGAGGAGGGGGGCAACAGCAGATGCTTCTGGCTCTCAGAGTTTACCTGGATGATCTTTGACTGTCCCCATCCCCAGCAACTTCATCACTGTGTCTGCACTCTGCTGAAATGCTTGATTTAATTTAATAATTTAATTTCTTGCACAATGTCTTGTACAATTGTCTGGTGACTCATCATCCATTTTGCTAGATCTGTGATAATGGATTAGGATTTACAGTGCTATCAAAGGGATTACTTTTCACTACCCATAACCAATGGACACAATCACCATAGATGGGGTGCACACTGCAGCAATTTTTATATACAAAGGCATTAGAGAGGTAGAGAACATGAACTACAAATCAACATCTTAAAGATGCTTGCTGAATTGAAGGTATTTTCAAGCCTTCAGATGCAACAGAGATAGCTATGGACAACAGAAGCACCATATATTAACAAGCAAGGAGGCACTAATTTGGGCATGTTGCATCACTGCACTCTTTTTGGAATTGGTATGTTCTCCAATCCATCACTCCAATCAAGAGGACTTGTCAAGGTAGAAAAATCATTTGGCTAGTGGTTTGAGAAGGGATGTCTGTGTTACTCACTCCTGGATGGAGATATTTTGCAGATGATATTTTGCTGATATCATTTCAAAATGGGAAGTATCCAATATGGATACAGCCAGATGTTTGCGTCTGTCTGTAGTAACAATAAAAGCCTTGACTATTGCAATAGAGTGGGAATGGAGAGGACAGTGCCTAGGGAATTCCTTTCTCCAAAGCTTTATAAAACATTATCAGCTAGATACTGGGACAGAAATTGCGCATCTTTTGATAAAGTGGTGTTGCCTTCTATCATGGCTTGACATTATCTACGTTTGGTAAGTTAGCTTGCTAATCACCTTGCTAATGTGTGAGTCACAGGGACCATCATAAAGGAGGAGAGGTTGCTTACTTATTAACTGCAGTTTTCTGAGTGGTTGTCAGAGAATTCAGCAAGTCCTCCCCTCATATTTATGTCCAGCCATTTGTTTGTTTTGAACTGAGGCAGATTTGGATGTGTGGGAACATGCTCACTGGAAGGAGTGGGTGTGCAGTTTCCACCAAACAGCTACTGAGCTTGGGAGTAATCTGAACATGGCTCCGTGCAGGAGCAAGAACCATACGTGTGAGTTTGCAGATGAGCACTTTTAAAGTTACAGTTATAGGTAAACAACCTACTCATCTGGCCCCCTCAACTGTCACTTCCAAGATCCAGCCACCTCAGTAGTCTTGAATACCAATAACACTGTAGAAGACACCTGTCAGCTGGACTGTGTTGATTATCTTCATCAAGCATTCCAGAAACAATGCCTTCACATCCATCAAGACTTCCTTTGGAAAGTAACTCCTTCAGATGATACTCTGACTGTATAATCATCCTGCCCTTACATTCATGCACTACTTTTTTAAAGTTTTTTTCCCCTGCCTGTTTTGTAGTCTCTCTGAATGAAAATAGAAACTTGGAGGTTCCTTTTTGGGCACCAAGTAAGAAAATAGGCAGTTTTATTCTTGTTTTACTTTATCTTCCCTTCTGAAATGAAAGGAGACGTATAGATCTCTGTTCTTTCCCAGAACAAGTCTGTCTGTCTGTCTGTGTGTCTGCCTGCCTGCATACATGCATGTAATTTATATTCCGCCTTTTTCCCTGCAGAGGAAAGTAAGTTAAGTTAGGGGAACCCTCTATTTTTGATATCATCCCACCTCTGCAAGTTTGTTTTTCAGCCTTCCTTATTCAGCTTGGCATTCTTCTTTTTGGGGCATAGATCTCTTGGGACATCCACCGAAGAGAGTTCTGGAGCTCTTTTGAAATTGTGTGCCTGTTTTCTCTGGTACAAGCCTGTCCTAAAGATGGGTGGGTTCTCCCTTCCAGAAAATGGTAGTTGTCTTTTTAAAAATCTTTTTCCTAACTTTTCTCTTATCTGCTAGCTAGAAGGAAACCTCATGGTATCTAACTTTCCAGTTAGCCATCTTCCATTGTAACAGCAGTTGCGCTGTTCAGAATGGAAAGAACAGGTTGCTTACCTGTAACTGTGGTTCTTCGAGTGGTCATCTGTGCCATCATACACTAGGAGCTTTAGCGCCTGCGCGGTAGCGTTCGGAAACTTCTAGAGCTTGTTCGCTTGGCGGGAACCCCTCCCCCACGCCGGTACTGCGCATGCTCCTCCTGCCGAGCAACGGTCTCTCCTCAGTTCTGTCGTCCGCCGTAGAACCTACAGGGACCTGAAAGAGAGGGGAGGAAGGGCGGGTGTGTATGATGGCACAGATGACCACTCGAAGAACCACAGTTACAGGTAAGCAACCTGTTCTTCTTCTTCGTGGTCTCTGTGCCTTCATACACTAGGAGACTGTGTAGCTTACCGGTCGGACGGCGGGTCAGGTCCTACAGCACGGAAGCCAACACCTCACGTCCAAAACGGGCATCTCTGCGCGACTGGCAGTCGAGCCTGTAGTGGCGCACGAAGGTCGACGGTTGGGACCAGGTCGCCACACGGCAGAGTTCATGCAGGTCAACTCCTCGCAGGAGGGCCGCAGAAGTAGCCACCGCTCTGGTGGAGTGGGCTCGAAGCAGGACTGGCGGAGGCTTCCTCGCGAGCTCATACGCCAGTTGAATAGTCCTCACCACCCATTTGGAGAAGCGCTGGGTGGACACTTTGAGGCCCTTCCGACGTCGCCCATAGCAAACGAAGAGATGCGGCGTCTGTCGGAAGGAAGCAGTCCTGTCCTTGTAGAAGGCCAATGCCCGACGCACGTCCAGTGAGTGGAGGGACCGCTCCAACGGTGTCGTCGGGTTCGGGAAGAAGGCAGGCAGGATGATGTCCTGGTTGAGATGGAAACTGGACACCACCTTAGGCAGGAACGAGATGTCAGGTCTCAGGACCACCTTGTCCCTGTGGAAGACCGTGAAGGGCTCATCGGATCGAAGAGCTGTGATCTCACCCGCTCGCCTCGCTGAGGTCACCGCTACCAGAAAGGCAGTTTTCATGGTCAGGAGCCTGTCATCCGAGGTCGCCATCGGCTCGAAGGGCGGCTTTGTCAGCTGCGAGAGCACCAATGAGAGGGACCACGGCGGTAGCGGCGGCGATACCGGCGGGTAGAGATGATGTAGTCCTTTCAGGAACCGCTTAACGGTATCGTTCCTGAAGAAGGCCGAGGCAGCCGACCGTGGCGGTTGGTATGCCACGATCGCGGAGAGATACACCTTCAGGGATGGAAACGCCAGCCCCTGTTGCCGGAGGTGCAGGAGGAAATGCAGGACGGTCGAGAGCCCCGCGGGCGATACCGGCTCACTCCTCTCGTTAGCGAAGGTCAGGAAGCGTCGCCACTTGTATTGATAGTTGCGACGGGTGGATTCCTTCCTGGCCGCGACGAGGACGGTACCGAGGACGGGGTTGTCTAGTGCGATATCCTCCAGGCATGGAGGGCCAGGCGTGGCAGGTCCGGATGGAGGACTCGGCCGCCGGAGTGGGAGAGCAGGTCCGGTGTCGGTGGCAGCCGGAGCAGGTCGTCCCGTGCGGCATGTAGCAGGGGTGCGAACCAATGTTGCCTCGGCCAATACGGGGCTACCAGGATCGCGTCGGCTCGGTCGGCGAGGATCTTCGATATCGTCCGGCCGAGCAGCGGGAACGGCGGGAACGCGTAGAGGAGTTCCCCGGTCCACGGAAGCTGGAAAGCGTCCCCGATGGAGGCGCGATCGTGGCCCGCTCTGGAACAGAATCGGCGACACTTCGCGTTTTCCCTGGTCGCGAAGAGGTCGATCGATGGTTCGCCCCACCGATCCCGAATCAGTCTGAACGCCTCTCCGGAGAGAGACCATTCGTGATGGGATGAGGTGTCCCTGCTGAGGGCGTCTGCCGTGGTGTTCTCCTGCCCGGCCAGGTGAACTGCCACGGGATGCGTGTGCAGGCGAATGCACCAGTCCCACAGGTCGAGCGCGATGTGGAGCAGGGTCGTGGAATGAGTCCCACCTTGTCTGTTGATGTAGCAGACGGCGGTGGTGTTGTCCGTCAGAATCAGGACCGTGCGCCCCGCCACGGCGTGGCGGAACGCCCGTAGGGCTTTCCAGACGGCGAGTAGCTCCAACGCGTTGATATGGAGAGCGGTCTCGTCGTCGGTCCATCTGTCGCGGACTCTGAGATCGCCGCAGTGGGCACCCCATCCATACAGGGAGGCGTCGGTCGTTACCGTCACCTTCGGTGTCGGCTGTTGGAAAGGCATCCCTGACATGAGATTGCATCGCGACTGCCACCATCGGAGGGATGAGCGGACGTCTCCCGGCAGCTGCAGTCGGAGTGTCTGTTCGTCTCGCAGGGGGTCGAATATGCGGACGAACCAGTGTTGAAGAGGTCTTGCTCTCAGCCTGGCGAGATATGTCACAGCGGTCGTCGCAGCCATGTAGCCCAAGAGCTGCTGGACGCTTCTCGCAGATAACGTCGGGGCCGTACGAGCGTGAGCGGCGGCCCGGATCAGGGTTTGGGCTCGAGACTCTGGCAGGTACGCCCTGGCGGAGGTCGAGTCGAGCGTCGCCCCGATGAAGTCCAAGATCCTCGCCGGCTCGAGGTGGGACTTCTTCGGATTCACCCGTAGACCAAGGCGGGTCAGGAGTGACAACGTCATGTGGACGTCATGGTAAAGTCTCTGTTTGCAGGACGCCACCAACAGCCAATCGTCGAGGTAAGGGAAGACAGAAGCGCCCTTCGTCCGCAGGTAGGATACCACCGGGGCCATGCACTTGGTGAAGACCCTTGGGGCAGTCGAGAGTCCGAACGGCAGCACCTTGTACTGGTAACAGGTGTCGTCGACTGCGAAGCGGAGGTACCGTCTGTGCTGCGGGCGAATGGCGATATGGAAGTATGCGTCTCGGAGATCGATGGAGGCGAACCAGTCCCCTCGATGTAGGAAGGGCAGGATCGACGGTATCGTGACCATCTTGAACCTTTTGGGGCGGATGTAGTAGTTCACCCCTCTGAGGTCTAGGATCGGTCGGAGGGTACCGTCGGCTTTCGGTACCGTGAAGTACCTGGAGAAGAAGCCGGTGGTCTTGGCCTCTTGCGGGAGCTGCTCGATCGCCCCTTTCTGGAGGAGGAATTGGATCTCTTCCAGGAGGGCCGGACTCGACGGCGTGGAGTAGTAAACGCCGCGAGGAGGAATATCGAGAAACTCGATGGCGTAGCCAAGACGGACGATGGAAAGCACCCAAGAGTCCGTGGTGACATACTGCCACTCCGCTAGGTGTCGAGCCAGTGTCGGTCGGTCTCCGAGCGCTGATGGTAGGCTGAAGAGTGGGTGTTGGTAGGTCCTGCCAGGCACATCAAAACCGAGACTTTGTCTCGGAGGAGGACTTCTTGGACGAAGCCGGGCGCCGCCTAATCGTGCGTCTGGCCGATGAGCCGGAGGACGGTCTCGACTGTCCAGACTGGGCCGAACGCTGGAACGACGAGGTGGAAGATCGTCGCCAGGATGGGCGGAAGGTGGAGGCCCTGCGGGCTTGCGTGGCCGGCTGCAGCCCGATCTTTTTGGCGGTCAGCCTCGCCTTGACGAGATTGTCCAAAGCTTCGTCTGTGGACGAATTGAATAGGCCTTCACCGTCGAAGGGGAGATCTTCAATCCTCCTTCTGGTGTCCTCCTGGATGTCAGCCGGTCGCAGCCAAGCATGGCGGCGGAGGCCGACGGATCCCGCCATGACACGGGAGGCAATCTCCACTGCGTGCCTGGAGGAGGCCATCTGGTGGCGAGCGATGGAGATGGCCTCGTTGTAGATCACGGAGGAGGCTTGGCGGATGTCCTCCGGTACCGCCTCCATCGCCGGTTGCAGGCGATCGAGCACTTTTTTCAGGTATGCCGCGAGGCAAGCCTGAGTGTTGGACAGCCTGATCTGCAAGGAGGCAGCTGAATAAAACCTCCTTGCGTAGGCGTCCAACTTCCTGCCCTCTTTGTCCGGCGGGGTGGTGTGTTGCCTGCCGGAGCCCTTCGTCTGTGCCGACTCGACGACCACAGAGTTCGGTGCAGGGTGATTAAAAAGATAACCGGCGTTATCCTTCTGCACCCGGTAGAGGTGTTCTAACCGCTGCGGTATCGGCTGAGCCGAGGCCGGTCTATCCCAGGCGGCCTTCACCAGTCTGGATACCCGGGGCAGGAGAGGCAGCGGGGCCGTGGAAGGTCGCTTCTCCTCGAAGACGGAGAAGGCTGGATCGTCGTCCTCCGGCTCCGCATCGGCGATCTTCAGGCCGAGGGTAGTGGCCATGCGGAGCAGCATCGCAGAGAACTGGTGGACGTCCTCTGGAGCAGAATCTGGGATCGGGTCCCCGAATCCCAGCGGAGGAGACTCCTGGGAGGCCGCCTCAGACACCTCTGACTCCGCACTCGAGTCGTACGACTCCGAGCTCGGTGAGTCCTCTCGCCGCTCGCTTTCCGGCTCCTTCGTCGCCGCAGGTGTTGCCTTCCTAGGCTTCTCCGCAGCCGGGGCGGTGGTAGCAGCAGCGTCCCGCTTGGGATGGCTGACTACTGACTTCACCCTCTTGGTGGTGACCGGGGTAGTCTGGCAGGCTGACGTCGTCGTAGCCCGCTCAGTCACCACCGACTCCGTAGGGCGCGTCGCCGTTGCCGTGACCCTAGGAGGTGGCGATATCGCCCGATACCGTGGTGAAGGCTCCCTCGCCCTATGATATCGAGGAGAGGGAGAGCGGCTGAAGGAGCGGCGGTCCGACGGAGATCGGCTTCGGCGTCGACGGTACCGAGCCTCGTCCCCTCTAGGCGAGCGCGATTCGCGCTGTCGACGAGGTGACCGGGACCTCCGGAAGGTCTCCCAGCGACTCGGGCCACGATGGTACCGATCCCGGTACGATGGCGAATGCGACCGATAGGAGGCCGGGCGCTCTCTCCATTCAGATTCCCTCGCGTACCTGGCCACGTAGGACGCCGAGGTGTATCTGGAGGCAGACGAGCGAGGTTGTTCCTCTCTTGTGTCCCTCGGAGGCGGCGAGGCCACCGGACGCTCGGAAGAGCGGGACCGGGACCTAAAGGAGGTCGAACGCCGCTCCGGAGAAGCAGAGGGCTCTCTCTGCTGCAGGTCGGCCGACCTGCGACGGCTAAGAGGGCGGTGGCGCTCCTCCACCAGGGTTGGAGGGTCTGCCACAGGCGAGTCCGGGCGCTGTTGGGGAACGTCCTCGATCTCATCCTCCGAGAGATCGACGGACTCGCCTCGCCCTTTGGAAGGCTGCTGAGTAGGAGGAGGAGTAGGAGGTCGAACGTCCCCAGCCGGGGAGCGCTTCTTTTCCTTCTTCTTCTTCTTCTCCTTCTCCTTGCCCTTGCCTCCGTCCGGAGCAGGGCGCTTTTTTGCAGGCGTCTCCGTAAGGGGAGCCTCAGCCTTCCTCGCCGTCGAGGATCCTTTTGCTGACTTGGCAGCCGCCGACAGCTTCGGGATCCTCGGTAGCGCCGAGATCGGCGTTTCGCCGGTACCGAGCCCGATACCGACGAGGTGGACGGAACGGCAGCCGCCGATACCGTCGATGGCGTGGTCGTCTTCTTGTCGGCCATCTTGGAAGTGGAGGTCTCGTCTATCGCCCGCAGAGACTGTTCCCAACAATAAGATTTGAGTCTCGCGGAGCGGTTGCGGAGAGTTTGGGGAGTAAAATCCCGGCAAATTGGGCAAGTCCGGATGTTGTGGGACTCACCCAAACAGAAGAGACACTCCTTATGGCCGTCGTTGAGGGCAACCTTGCGGCCGCAGGACACGCACTTCTTAAAGAGCGCGGACATAAGACGAAGAACGCCAAACTCCGAAATCCAAAAAGACGAAAAACCGAAGGGGGAGTCCGAAAGAGAGGTCAAAGACAGTCCGAAAGTCCGTAAAACCGTGAAAAACAGCAAGCCAAGCACAACGTGAGAGGAACAAACTGAAGAACCTTCCGTACGCGGCGGCGGACGAGAAAGAACTGAGGAGAGACCGTTGCTCGGCGGGAGGAGCATGCGCAGTACCGGCGTGGGGGAGGGGTTCCCGCCAAGCGAACAAGCTCTAGAAGTTTCAGAATGGAAACCCTATATTGCCTTCTTGGATCTCTTTTCATTCATTCTCTCTCTCTTTTCACTATTACTTCTCCTGCATCTTGGGTCTCTTCTTTGTTTTTTTCCAACTAAAGTGAACTTTCATGAATTAATCCAATCATTAATTGGACTGTTCATGAATATTCCATTACCACACAGTATTTTAGGGGTTTCATTGTTACTTGATCCCATGACCTAATACAGTATAGATTATTTATGAGCATTTTCTCTCCAACAGGATTGAAAAGACTTTAAAAAATAAAATGATGGAATGGCGATCCCAGTATCCAACTCGTTGGCATCGACAATGCACCAGTGTCTTACGACAAATTCTTCCAAAGCTGGAGTTTAGAAATGGACATATAGTTAAGGAAAAAGAAGAAAATCATTTGGAGACTTTTTATGAGCACTATTGGGTCAGTGTTTGTGCAAGTACTCCAGTTCTTGGGGATACTCCCAAAGGGCAGTATCTATGGGCTGATCTAGGAACTGGGGTGGGACTCACTTCATTGCTGGAGGATGTTGAATTGGATATTTTAGGCTGAGAGATTGATCAATTTTATCCCCTTGTGCTTTCTTGTGGTACTGTCTGGCACTCATGCAAACATATCTAGTAGAGAAATTTTATGCCAGAGCAGAAATGGAAGCACTATGGGGCTTAATTCCAGTCAGTGTGATCCATTAGATGTTATTACTCTATAGCAGAGCTTTCCAAACTGCGCGTTGTGACATGTTAGTGTGTCGCACAAATGTGACAGGTGGAGACAATGCTTCTCTTGCGACCATGGTGGGCCAGGCTGCTGCCCCAGGCCAAGGAAGACCCTGGCAAGGGTGGTGGCAGCAGGCCAGGAGAAGGGGCTGCCTCTGCCACTGCCACCCTGGGCCGAGGAATGCCCCAGTGAGGGCAGTGGGGGCAGCGGGCCAGGCTTGGGTGGAGGGGCTGCCTCCACCTACTGAATTACTTACTGAATTACTGTGTCATGAAATAATGCATGTCTAAAAAGTGTGTCACCAACATGAAAAATTTGGAAAAATTTGTTCTATAGCATATTGGGACACTAAGCATCTCCACAGGGCAGGGGATAAAAGGCTATGTCTGCCAGAGTACAATACTCATCAAGTGTTGAACCTCACTGAGGTTCTTTCTTTTCTTCTGCACTTCCGAACAGACATCAGGCATATCCATCTGCATTCCATAAGTTAAATTTGGGGCACATCTAGAATATCAGCTAACATTGCCTAAGAAAGTTTGAGCCTGTGCACGAAACTATTTATAGAAATTCCTATTTGAGGAAACCAAGTGGTTGAACTACATAATTGGAGTTACTCCAAATTCTGGGAACCAAGATTGGAGCCAGATTTGAAGGGGTCCTGGTTAAGAAATCCTAGTTATCCCCAAGCATAACCCTAATAGGCCTCTAGCAGCATGGGAAGGCATACCCTCCAATTTGTCAGGGGCAGTCCAAAATACTTTTCTGTTATCCCACTGTTTCAGCAGCTTTTATAATGTCCTAGGCCATTTCCGCACTACACTCTTATAGCGCGATTATTCCACTTTCAACATCCTATGGAATCCTGGAGTTTGCAGTTTTGGGAGGAGTTGGCTGGCCCCTCCCAAAACTGCAAACCCCAGGATTCCATAGGATGTTGAAAGTGGAATAATCGTGCTATAAGAGTGTAGTGCGGAAATGGCCCTAGTTTCTCTCTGCTTCTCCTCTCCCTTTTTCCCTGGCTTGGTTCATTTTCTATAAACTGAGTTCTAAGAGGAAAAGTAGTTTGCACTCAGTTAAACTTAGGTGGAGCTAGAGGAGAGAAGGGGTAGAATCTAGACCTATTCAGTAGGCTCGGGCAAAAGCAAACTCTGCATCCTCTTTTAGGTTGACCATACTCTGACGTTGCTTGGCCACCTCTGTTCTGGTTTTCGTCTGTGAAATGTGGGAAGGCTTCACTTGGGGTGGAAAGCTACACAGCACGTTCCAAGGAGTGCTGTGTGAGGCAGCTGCAGCTGCTGCCATCTTAATTTCCACAGAGCACCTCTAGGTCATAAATCAGAGCCCAAAGACATTTCCTAGGAATTTTTAAAGTTGCTTTGCTTTTTTTTAAAGGAAGGCAGATAACCAGTAGTTGTAGTCCCAGGAATTCTGGCATATTCCTAACGGCTGCTGTCTGGTTGGACTGGGGGACAGAAATAATAGCAGGGAAATTTTATGTGTAAATTGGACAAATAATTTGAATAGGAATGAAACATCAGCGCTGAGCTAGATTACTACAGGAAAAGGAAAGCAGACTTCAGTGATGTTTGATTAGGTTTTTACCTATAAAATGTGTGGAGGTTTAAATAGTTAGCTTTTTATTTCTGCTTCAAAATTTATTAAGCATTTTCTTGGTTTATAAGATTATTGTTCTACCCTCACAGATTATTTGGGAAGAGTTTGCAACATTACTTTGTACAACATAAGAAAATGTGAAGCTTTAGGATTTTGCATCGGGGTTCTTTTAAAACTTACTTAGAATTCTGTCTTTCTAGGTCACAGGATTTCCTCTTCAGATGCTGTATCAAGATGTACAGTCCATAACGGAGGCTGTTTATCAGACAGGAATTCATTCTTCAGAGGTTCCCAACACAGAATTTGCTCTTGCTGTGTACATCCATCCTTACCCAAATAACATGCTGTCTGTCTGGATCTATTTAGTTTCTTTGGTCCGTCATCAATAATATCAGAACTGTTCAGGAATCAGAAATGTAGTGCCTCTGCAAAATACTTTTTTTGTTGTGAATTTTTGAAATTTTACTCTTATATCACAAAAAGGAAAACCCAAGTTCAGATTCAAATTGTCACTTTTCAGCTATTGTTTCTCACTCATTCCTGATATATTGCTTGCAAAGATCTTGCTTGTGAATTTATTAAAAGGCTTAATCTAAATAAATATGCATTATTTACTTCCTGTGACAGTAAATAATGTTAAACTATTAATAGCATTTAATAATTGTTAGCGTGCATTTTTTCTATAATGCAAGCTCATTGAATGAACCTGAAATTTATATTTTTGATTGATAGATATAATTATTCATTGAAACACAGTGGTTTAAAATTGATGTACTGGCCATGCAAAAAAAACTCAAGATTTTGTCAAAGATTCTGAAATTTATAAAACTAGAAGACTTTTCCCCACTTTGAGTGAATTCAGATATTTTGAATTTAGAAGAAACAGTTTACCCTCTTCAATAAGATTATGAGCTGCAGAACTGAGCCATTTTCCTCATAGCCTTCTCTTCAAATTTCTCCTCACTGCCCCACTCTGTCCTTCTTCGCTTAAAAAGGACTAATGAACATTTAAACCTGGTTAACACAATCCAAATCTCTGGATTAGTCCTTGGTTCTAAAGACTAGTTTCTAAGTACTACCACTTTTGTTATGCTTAACAGTAAGGAGTATTCATTATATCATCTAACACATGAGTAGGAGTGTGTGTGGCTTTAGGCCATTTCTGCACTAGAGTGTTATAGCGCTATGATTCTACTTTCCTGGCCCCTCCCGAAACTGCAAACCCCAGGATTCCATAGGATGTTGAAAGTGGAATCCTAGCACTATAACTGTCTAGTGCAGAAATGGCCTTTGTCTCTAATATTGCTCCAAAACCACGTAACCTGGACACCCAAACTATTGCTTGTATACTAAGGAGTCCCTGGGGACTTGTTTTTGTTGTGTGCCTTCAGGTCATTTCCAACTTACGGTGACCCTACCATGACCCAATCACAGGGTTTTCTTAGAAAGATTTCTTCAGAAGAGGTTTGCTTTTGCCTTCACCTGAGGTTCAGAGAATGTGACTTGTCCAGGGTCCCCCAGTGGGCTTCCGTGGCTGAGCAGGACTTTGAAGCCTGGTCTTCAAAATCAAAGTCGAATGCTCTCCTTGGAGTTATTACATTTTTAAAATAATTACAGAATCCATGGCTTGCCAGTATCCATCCTTCTGTTCCTCCCTTGATCAGGTACAGCTCAACAGTTTACAATTCATACCTACCTTGGTGTACTCTTGAATACAACATTTCTCAGTCCCGGTTAGCATGATCAGTGTTAAGAGATGATGGTACATTTTGAGAGCACCAGTTTATGGAAGATTTGCTTAGTGTTGAATGAATAAGAGCACATCTTCCTCTCTGGCATTTTTGTAAAGAAACAGAAAGCTTTTGTTTTCAAAGTAATCATTGTTACTCTAGAGTTGAAATCTTACATCAAGCAGGTAAAACATAACATCTGACTCATGCAGTTCCATCTTGTCTCCCCACTCTGGAAGGTGTTGAACTCGGGGAGAGACGCTTTCTGCTGTTTGCTAGCGGGAAGACGAAAAGGCTGGTCTCAGCTCAGAGGGGGAATGAAACAAGAGTGTGCTGACACATGAGGTGTAAATTCCTTTTCCTTCCTCTCAGAATCCAGACTGGCTACATCTTCATCATTTGAATTGCCTCCTCTTGCCCTTCCCACCCAGAAGCAGCAGTGAAACCTCCCAGGGCTCAGAAACTGCTTGCAAGGGAGGTTTAGGATGGGTTGCAAAGGTCTAGAGAATACTTCCCCATGCCCCCTCCAGAAAGAGACATAGGCATGCATAAGCTGTACCCCTGTGCACATGTCACTAACAGGATGCTGTGCATTATGTCCAAACTCAAACATGCCACTGTTTCATCTTAACTATGTTCTAAACAAACAACAACAACAAAAACCAAAAAAAACAAAAACGAACCATCAATCTCTGGTTTACTATATTAGCTTATTGCTCCAAGCCATGTGTGGGTTCAAACATGTCAAGCAACAGTTAATTTAAACACTGGTGAACAATCATAACAATGCTGAAGAGACCTGTGGAATCTGAGGGCCTGTATATGCCATATTCATAGGATCCTCTTCACCCACACTCAAATTTCACTGGTATGATTTGTTTTACTCTAAAATGGCAATTAGCAACCTGCTCACACACACAGTCTGGAACTGTGCGATTGGTTATTTTGTTAGATTTTCGAACAGGTTGGCTCCCTTTCACATCCTTTTTAAAGACTATATAGGCATTTCTTTTTTAAAAAAAACAGGAAGTGATCATCCAGTCATCAAGCAATACCATTGCTGAGTATTACACAGTAGCAATGCAGGATATTTCAAAATTGATGCCAATATTAAAAATGTTTAAATTATTTTATTGTTAATATAGATTGCAGTTTCACTGATTAAATAAGAGATTTCTTAATCCCTTAAATCTGCTGTGTAGTACATGCCAATTATTAAGCAAAGAACTGCAAGTTTAATAAGGGCTTCACACATTCTGAATTTTCAAGATTCCTAATCCAAAAAACAAGTCAAGATTTATCCAGTAGTATTCTTTTCTGTCAGTATCTGAGTCCTCCGTCCATGCTACTCATATCTAATTATACTGATGTTAGCATAGGACGATGTCTAAGATAGCATGAAGCACATTATGTGAACTAACTAGGAAAACTCTTCATTCTTAGGAGACTCCATCCTACCATATGTACTCAATGTCCTCCCTGCACATTATTCTGTAGGAACTTTGCTCAAAAAGAAAGTTTCTTATAACTTATTTTCTTGAGAGGAAGAGTATAAATACATTGTTGAACACTTAGATTTCAACCATTTGACTATATGAACAGTATTTCAGTGTAAATTTGTAGCTTCTGTATTAGTTGTTCACAGTCTTGTACACAAAATTTCCCACCCTCTCTTCCTTTCCAAAAGAAGAGGATGTCTCACAAAATGCAAGAGTACTTACTTTGTCATTCTTTTAAAACACTGTTTCCTGCTTTACTTCCTGTCTTTTTTTTTGTTAGCATTCTAAAACAGACTTTAAAGAGCTCCACTTTACACATTCAAACACACAGACAGATTACGCAAAACTAGTTTTATTTTTAAAAAGAGTGCATGGCACTCATCCAGATTTCTTTGTTGTGGATATTTCTCTCATGACCATGACACACACATTTTAATTCCTGCAGTAGGAACTTCACATAGTGTGTTGATTCAGTGGAGAATGACCAAACCCATTAAAAAAACAACTGGAAATGTTTCACAGTGCATATTCTATTGTTAATATAAGCCATAATATCAAACTCAAAAGGCTAAATAATAAATAAATTAAAAAAACAAAACAAAGAAAGCCACAAACCCGATAGCATGTAGTGGATCCTTTTTTTTTAAACAGTTAAGTCTAATGACTTAATACAAATAAGATATCTTTGCTGTGTTAACTAGAAAAAAATTACCCCTCCCTCCCCATAATTCCAGTGTTAATTAGCTAATGGCTTGAGTGTAAAGGCCTACAAGAGAGATTCCTTTAATTTATTAGTAACTCTACTCTGTTGTCTTAACACATGGAGGATGAAATTGAAACCAATGCACCTTGCTGGTATTTCAAGTCATGGCTCACCACAAGACTGTACATTCAAAGTATTATTGAGGTAGTCAAACAATGCAGCGCTTTTCATATAGTATTGCAAACTGAGATGTGTATCTTTCTCTTCCAGATGCGTTCTGTAGTCCTTCATCCCCATATAAAAATGAAGCCATCAGAATTGTACACCATATAACAAGACCTTCCCACTCTTTAACTAACCTTTCTTCCCTTGACAAGGAAGAAACTCAAAGGAAACAAAACTAACACTAAAATGGGTGTAGGAAAGAAGTAGCAAGATTTTCCCAGCATGTAAAAGATGCTGTCTGAATGTTTTCCATCCTTTTTTCAGAACCTCTCCCTACCTTTTTTTGTTAATCAGAGATGCCTCAAAAATATATTATGGTATAAAATAATTACCACTACAAAGGATTGCTTCTCCTCCAAATTAAAGAACATTTTCTTGTAATCTGTTCAGCTTAAACAAAAGGCATTTAGCAATATCACTCTCCTCAAAACATCAAGTGTTTTAGGATGGCCTCTTCTTCCCTTGGGAAAGTGTGTTGCATTAACTTCCATGTTCGCACTCTCCACCCACTTTTGTACCCACTCCCAATATTCTTTTGGAGAAAACCCCAAGATAGTCCCAGACTAAAGGTTGCAAGCACTACCCTATACTTCCAACCTCCACAAATTTCTTTTCATAACTACCTTGTATAGGCAACTAATTTCTTAATTTTGTAAGCTAGAGGAGATTTCTGTAACAAAAGTTCTCCACCATCGATTTCTTCTCTCCACTTAAATAATTCTGCTTCTGATTGAGCCCTCTCACTTCTGATAGTTATGCAAGTAGCACACTTAGTGTGACTGCCTGATTCATACCATATAACTATTAGAATCACTATTAATTTCATAGCAGAGACAGGAAATGTAGCTCTTTCCTAGAGGTACAAATTTCCATTTCTCATTCTTTCTATAGCCAATGAGTACAAGGCTGTATTTCTTGTAAGCACTTGACTTGTACTTCCCCAGCACAAACAGTGGAAATTCATGCAGTGAAAATATTCAGAACTTTTTGGACATAAATAGTTGGTTGCATAAACTTAGGGGAAATCGCAAACAGTACTCCCTACCAACTATGGTACAATATTAGCTTTGCTTAAAGATAGCACACCTATCCTCTTCCCTGCACACTTTTGGATAAAGGGAATAACTTGGATGAGTATCTGAATTCCCTTTGGTATTTACAACTGCAATTACCCTAAGCAAGAGAACTCCAGATAACTTACTTTCACAATATAGACCAGTATCACAGTAGTTTGATTAATCCCTGAGTTAGTATGACAGTTTACCTCTAAATGGTCTCAAAGAAGACAAAAGTACTTTCAAATAGAAGACATATACAAATCTTAACCCATTATAACACAAAACCTCATCCACTAGTATGGGATGGGAAACTGAGCCACTGATTTAATGAAGAGGTTCTCACTTCTCTCCCATTTGGTTCTCCATTGTCTGAAAAATGATGACACATCACGGACGTTAATGTGTTAGTCAATACTGTATGGAGGTATACAACAGTATTATTTTTTATGGGGAGACAAACGTGAAGTCAGTGCAGTCAGGACAGGTTTTAGCTGAACATGCACAACTTCTGTGATCCTGAAGTATTTTTCCCCAAAGTTCTGCGATTTTAACACCCTGTTGGAAGATATGTTCCCATTATTTGTAATTTCTGCATCTGAGCTACTTTTGAGGAAGGAAAATGGAATCCACCCATTTCCTTGCCTTTTACGATCATTGCCCTCCATGTTAGTTGATACTGACAGCTTCATACGATTCTCCTGTAGTTATCACCTCTCAAAGCATGGAGTAATACAAGGATAACGTCCAGCAATCTGGTAGCTTCGGTTGTATGAAACACTTAAACATGGCTTCACTTCTATTGGTACAGCTAGGGACATCCCAGTGGCACTCTGCATATGGCCCCGAGCTTGAACACCACCTTGTAAACCACCTGGACAAGCATGCAGTGGGTAAGATGATGTGGGACCAGATGAGACCATCTGTTGACAGTTCTGTTGTGTTCCTGTTTGAGGATACTGTAGAGGAGTCTGATGTGCTTGAAGATACTGGGGTATGTGCTGTTGAGGAGGCTGAGTGGCTGTTTGAAATAAACTGGGCTGGGCAGTTTGAGAAGTATGTTGTCCTTTTTGCTTGTTGGCTTCTTTTACATCATTGTCATGGGCACTAGAATATAAAATTAAACTTATTTTATTCTCTGTTTTATGACTACAATCCACAATCCACTTATCCCATGTGCAAGTACAAAACACTTCCATGTGTCAAGAGCTTCTTTTGGCAGTATCCTTTTGTGCCCAATACAGCAGCAACTGGAGGTCCATCCCACTGCACATCTGTACTTATTGTATTAATATTTGTATACCATAGAAGTCACCAGCTTAGTATGTAACAATTCTAATATGACAACAATAAAACCAAGGTTGGCATTCTGTACTGCAGCTGTAGATTTGTAATATAGTTATAGATCTGCAATTGCTCTGTATTCAGTAAGACTGTGTAGTCATGACTGTGGCACTATTGTCATGATCATAAATGCCCCCAGCAAGTCCACTTTAACACCAGCAGCAGCATAGTGTGGAAGAGTGTGAAAGATGTCTGCTCAGTTATCAACTGAGGCACAAAGAAGAGGATGTTTCCAGTGCCTCCTACCAGCAAGCAATGCTCTGACAAGGAACTGTGACAGGGGTTCTGCTTCTGATTGTTGGAGCCTCACTTGATGGTGAGAAGGGGCTGGAAATGTGGCTACTGGCTGTTAAGGTGGGCTTCGGCCAGGAGACATTACTTACTTATGCATTTGTAACTAAATGGCTGATGTAGAATATTGGCATATATTAGAAATTTGTGTCTCCATTTTAGGTGAAAAAGGGAGCATAAATCAAATAAGTAACCATTCTGTTGAATAAGAAAGCTGTGGAAAATACATGCTCATACACAAGCTGACTATCTGGGGTGCTGAGATTCTTGTGTGGTTTAACATACCAGGCTATCAAAGTTAAAAAAAAAAAAAAACACTGTAAAAACTTACACCAGTAGCCGTTCTATGCATGGCACCAAGAAGTCCCAGGAGTATGCAGTAAGACGATGGAGTCGTGCTGGCCATGTTGGGGAAAGACGCAAGATAATCCTTGAAGAAGCCACACATGCAGCAGCCACTAACGAAGGGGCATAATTTAAAAATGCATGATCTGGAGAAACATTGGAGGATCACGGTTAAGTCAAACACAGTTATGAGCTGTGTAACTAGGTAACTAGGGGGGTCTTTAGAACAAAGTCATGAAAACGCACCTTGCAGGGATACCTCCAAAAAGTAGTCAGCATATTTTGCCATATACAACTTTGTCTTTTCCAAGCAAACCATTGGCCATCCATCATGGAGATCGGATTCATGAACAGCAATAGAGAGATAATAGTCAATAAAGTGAGCAGCTGTTGGGAGGCAAAGGTTCCACTGAAAGGTTTCTAGTAATAGCAGCTCCATGTGCAGTAAGTTCTGTTTAGTTAGGACCAAGTTCATGTTAGTCATACAACCCAGGCTGTTTAGCTGTTCAAGTTTAGGCACACTGTCCTCCTTTTCTTCAAATTTACCTTGAGGGAAGTAAGAAGGTGAAATACTGTTACACAGTTAATTATTTGATCAAACAAACTACGTCTCCATATCTGAAGCAGCATCTCTCTAAAAGAAAAGACTTTAAAAAGATTGCTATAAAAGAGTAATTGTCAATATGTTCTGGAAAAAAGTTACAACCACAATTCTGGTCACCTCCTATAGAAAAGCACAACTGGGTGTGTTTTATGCTAGCAACATCTTTTTTTTTTCATTTATAGAGGATACATGTTAAGAAGCCTATGTTGGAGATAACCATTTAAAAACAATAAGCAAGTTTCTCTTTCAAGGTTTAACAGTGCACATGTGTGTATTTTTTAAAGATTTATTCAGAATCTTTGAATAGATTTGTCATTTGGGCTGCATGACTTGCAATAATTGATACTGATCTTCATATTTTCAAGTACAATACAAAAGAGAACAAGCAGTTTTGTAGCCTCTTAAAGACTAACACGTTTTATTTGGCATAAGCTTTTGCTGACTCTATCTAACTTCATTAGATATAGATAAAGCTCACCCCAAATAAGACTTCTTAGTCTCTAAGGTTCCACATGACCCTAGTTTAAAGCAAAAACAAACAACTCTTGAAATTAATACAAAAAGAAGTTCACATTTTGAGAAATTCTGCCCAAAACGTCTGCAAAATTAATTTCCTCAAAGTTATTGAAGTAGCTACAGTAATTTTTGGTAATCATTCTGCCCTCAGTTAATGATGCCCTGACACAGGGTATATGGATATGAATAAAACTCAGTGCTATTTCACGAAAACCAATGAGAAACTACCTGTTCTCTGTACCTCCCTTGTATTCTTTTAATACCTTGCAGCATTTTCTGTGATTTCATGACATGTAATAGACTGGAAAACTGAGTACTTTTAGCTCAGAAATGGAAAACAGGGGTAACAGTAATAAACTTTTCAATAAAAAAAAATCTGATGTTAATTATATAATGAAGGGAGAATACTATTAAGTAAAGTCAAGCAGAAGTGAGTTCAGGTAGCCTTCAGTGACATTTGGGAAACATTCTAAGTTACGTTTGGTAAGAAGTGGGCTGTGAAGATAGTATCTAAGCAAGTTGTAAACTTCAGTCAGTGGAACAATGTTGTCTAATGGTAGAGAATTTGGGTCTAGTGGACCAGAACTGGATCTCAAGATAATTGATTTTAATGTCTGATGGCCAGGAAGCCTGGAACAAAATCCCTCACTTGCTAGACTGAATATGGAACAAACCTGTTCTCTTGCTAGGCTGAGTAATATCAAGCCATTAAGCCTATTGCTTCATACTTACTCGCTAAAAGCAAGCAGGAAAGGGCAACCACATGCAGCTGTTGAATGGATATGTCATAACGGTCCATAAAGAGGTCCAGTAGATAAACAGCAAGATGTCGGGCAGCAGGACAGAGTCTGAAGCGATTGCTCACAATGGCAATCAAGTCTGCAAAATATCTTCGAAGATTTAACTGAGGAGACTGGCCTTTATATGAGGGCAGCTTCAGCTCCTAAGTGGAGAACAATAAGTATTTTTAGGAGAGTGCCACCACTGGTTAGCTACTTGCACTGAAATTAACTAGGATTAAATAAATGTAAAAGATTGCTAGAATTTAGGGTGCTAAGATTACAGTTCATCCTTTCACCCCCCACAGTTAAGGTACTGTACAAGCACTAAGGATATCAACCACAGAGTTATATCACAAGAAATCACATTTCTTTAGACCAAACTGGGAGAGTTCATAAGAGACAAACTTAGCAATATTCCAGAGATAAAAGCAAACAATTTAGCTGTAGAATGTAGTTGCAAGTGTTTTCACAGCTTGAAACAACATAAGGTGTAACTGAGTTTTATCAATGATATGTTACCAAGGGATAACTTTCCTCCTGCTTCAGTGTGTTTGTGACTATGCTTATTTGCTACAGCTCTCTAGGTTCTGTTATCCAAAAACATGGCTAGGAGATTGATTCAATATGGGATAACATTATACAACATAAAGGACTCAAATGGTAAAGATCAAAATACTGAAGACCAGAATTCTCAATGTTTGGGTTGCATCTGTTATCAAAAGCAGTCGTAGTGGCTGGAAACTGAATGACCCTAGCAATGCTGTGGGCAGGGGGCTTTGCCCTCTCACCTTCTTACCAGTTCTTAGACAAGAAGATTTTACAGATTTCATAAAGGATGGGAGGGTTATACCTCACTACAAGTCTCCCACATTATATGCAGTGTGGCCTGAAAGGCAGACTTGTTCCCGTATGAACATTTCTATTATTTTAGCCTGGAAAAATGCAACATCTCTGATTTAACCCTATGCCCCCCCTTCCATTGCCAGCATTGGCAGGTTATCACTGTGCTCAAATAAGATTTCTCTCAATAATCCAGTACACCAACCTACTCCTACTGCACAAGAACAATTGGACAATTAACTACATGCGTTCATTGTATTACCTCCATTCACAAAACACTTGTCATACAAAGTTATTTGGTTTCCAGTTTACATTTAGACAGAGCATCTGACAAACAGTAATTCGAACAGTGTGGGCAAATCCATGCTCTGAGTATTCATAAATCTGTTAATGGATCTAGGAATCAACAATGCCATCCTGGGGGCACGTGCCATTAAGTCAGCCATCTAGGAAGTTGCTCAAGATCAAAAGGACAGGCCTGGTTTACTCTCTGCTCGAGGCATCATGCCCAAGGGCACAAAGGTCTTAAGAAAGTGTTAAACTGGAAATAAACCTGCGATTATTAATCAACATCTGACATTTACAGCAGTAATAACAGCTGAGAGAACATTCCTACGACCAAGAGCTACTACATACAACAGGGATAATACAGAGGTGCCAAGTGTTTACGCAACTGACAGAATTGAATCAGTATGGTATATTCATTGGTATTTCCTGTAAAGTTGCCCTAGTTCTTCTGGTAGGGCTTATGTCCAAGTTACACAGATGTAAGGATTCGGACAACATAACTTTCCCTTGTGCTGCCCTTGTGAATTTTGAATACTTTGAATGCTCCTTAAGAAGCACAGGAGTCCTACCAGAAATAGGGTGGAAACTTCTAAGAACAGAAAAACCATGGAAATGTACGTCCTATAAGCACAAGCAATATTTTAAAGAGTCCTCTGGTCACTTCTATTTATTCCCTTAAGTACTGGCAGAATTTGACCCCCTTTATGGAATTTCACTAAGCAACAAATGTTAACCATTTTCACACTGATCTTTTTGAATGAGACAGCTGTATCCTTTTCCTCCTCCTCTAGAAAAGAGACCTGAATAAGCCTGGCAATTTCTGACCAGGATCCCAAGCACTTAGCCAGCTGCCTTACTACACAGCCACTCTCACAGTTGTTCCTGTGGCACAGCAACCTGCTATCACATTTCTATCATACTTTGTGTAGATCAGCCACATTCCCATGAAATCTGTGTTCAGTAGCAACCCAGATCTTCTACCTAGGCCAGTCAGCTTCAGGGTAAGTCTTCAGAAGTTGCCCTAATGGAACCTTCCAAGTAAAGAAAACCCTGACAACACAGCATGATTCCAAAGTGGTAAACAGATCAAGATCGAATGATCCACTTTGGAGGCAATTACTTTCCTCACAAGGTCTGGACAGGCAAAGACAAACTAAAAAGATAGGCTGGAATCCTGTATCAGCTACTTAGTTAAGTATACTTAAGTATGGTTAACTAAGTTAAGTATGCTTAACTAAGTAACTTCTCCCGGCCTGGCCCTCTCAAACCTGATGGAAACCTGCCAGCAGAATGGACCTCTTTCTTCCCATGCAATTGATGTCTGGTAAAGTAAGCAAGGGTCACAGTCACCATTGTGGCAATACTGTCAAAATTGTAGCTGTCATGAATATGGAACAATTACCTAGATTTACTAATCTGTAACTGTTTCATATTCATGATCACTACCTAGCCATGATTTTGGCACTACTGCCATGATTGACATCTCCCTCAACCTACTTTACATCAGCTGTACGGGAAGTAGGAAGTCCATTTTGTCAGAAGTCACTGCCAGCTGAGCAGACTGGTCCATCAGCCAGTCAGATGACATTCCCATCAGGTTTGGGAGGTCAGGCTGATACAGGATTCCAGCTGTAGTTTAGCAACTCAAACAAAAAGTCGTATCTGAATTCGCATGGGAAAATTGGGCTGATAAATTTTCTGTTTCTGGGACCCTCAAAGGCAGGGCTTTCCAAATGATGTGCCGTGACACATTCGTGTGTCACCTGAAGTGTGTAGATGTGTCGCCTACAATCTTGGAAATGTATGTTATTATTCATGAATCATATATTTTTTTAAAATATATGAAAGGTTTTCATGAGATATGTTGTGACCCCATGCATTTTGTTATTACAATTTATGTATGTGTCTGTATCTCTTATAAGGGATTAATTTCATCTCCAGTTTGCTAGTAAAACTGAATTACTATGTCGCAAAATGATGCATGTCTAAAAAAGTGTGTCACCAACATGAAAAGTTTGGAAAGCTCTGCTCTAAGGGTTGCACCAAATACCAAGATCAGGCAAGGGAGAGGAACCTGGAAGTGGTCCAAACCACACTTCCACCTTATTTTCTTTTAAATGCTAAACAACCCATGAAACAGGCCCATGAAATCTAGTTGCTCCTCCTGGAGTCTTTCAGGACAGTCAAACTCAGGTTTTTCTTCTCCAGAAATAGGGATGTCAGGATGGATGGGTCAGAAGCCACCACAACAACCCGTGGAGGTCTCATTTTGGCCACTCTTGCCTCAAATAAAGTTAGAGGTAGTCAGAGCCCTTTCACGCCATACCTTCATTGCCCTCTGATTCCATTTTAACTGCCTTGGTTGCATCCTGTGAATTCCAGGGTCTGTAACCTAGCAGTTTGGTTGAGATTTGCAAATACCCCATGAAACTACAAATGCCAGAATTCCACAGGATGAAACCATGATAGTTAAAGGAGAATCATAGCACTATAACTGTGTAATGTGAAAGGGCCCCAGGTGAAAACAGAGAGGCTTGAATGAATTCCTTGAATATCACGTGACGAAGTCATCTTTTCTTATTTCTGTAAGTGCTGGAAAGGATTTGGCACAGAGCAGTTGATTCAACCTCCCTCCCTCCCATTTCACACTCCTTTCGCAAAACAAAACAATGTCGGTCTTAAGCACTCACAGATCTATACATGTCAAGCAGCCACCATGACTAAGACAACACACAAGTCAACTCAGACTTCCGAGAGCTTCTTCAAGTTCCAC
>CAOLHI010004021.1:95000-138473 GCA_948474755.1 Ctenosaura bakeri
CAGGTGAGGAGAAGGCAAAAAGGCAAATACAATATAAGGATAGTCTAAAGATAGCTTGAGGGGGAGATGAAGCAGTGGCCAGAGTTGAAGAGATTGTGGTGTTCCAGGGAAGAAGACGGGAGCGTAGATAGGCTTGTTTTCTTTTAGCATTTCGCTTTGAGGCCTACCTGCTAGAGTCTCAAAAAGAAACCCTTCCTAGCCATTATTCCACTTTCAACACCCTGTGGAATTCTGGGGTTTGTAGTTTACTGAGGCCAAAGAGCTCTCAGGCTGAGAATTCTAAAAGCCCCTCCCTAAACTGCAAACCCCAGGATTCCATAGAATCTTCTGTGATTCTTCCTAAATGGGCTTTTTCCGAACAGTCTTCTATATTTTACTGAAGTACCTAATTAACTTCTAGCTGTAAATAATTAATCTCTCACGTTCATAAAAATAGTACTGTGTGGCTCAGCTGTACTATGTTTAATTTATGGTCATTAATTTGTTGTTGGGTACCTTCAAGTCGTTTCCCAGTTATGCCAAGCCTAAGGAGAACCTAGCACTGGGGGGGGGGTCTGGGGCTGAGGCCATTTCTGCACTACACTCTTATAGTGTGATTATTCCACTTTCAACATCCTATGGAATCCTGGGGTTTGCAGTTTAGGGAGGGGCCAGCCGGATTCCATAGGATGTTGAAAGTGGAATAACCGCACTATAAGAATGTAGTGCAGAAATGGCCTGAGAGTGTGTGATGCATGCAAGATCACTCAGTGGGTTTGATTGGAAAGTTAAAATCAGTGTGTTGCCCATTGGTCTGCAGAACTTTTAGAAGATATATATTCTATAGTGCAATAAGGGAACTTGGGCTGTCATTCTGTGCACTGAACACCGGTAGACTTGTCCTCCTTGTTCTATGCCTTCAAGTCATTTCTGACTTGTAGCAACCCTAATGTAACCTGTCAGAGTTTTCTTGGCAAGATTTCTTCAGTGGGGGTTTGCCTTTGCCTTCCTCTGAGGCTGAGAGAGTATGACTTGTCCAGGATCACTCAGTTGGTTCCCATGACTGAGTGGGAATTCAGACCCTGGTTTTCTGGAGTCTTAATCCAACAATCAAACCACTACCTCATGCTGGTCTACAAGTAGACTTCTTTCTGTGTCATCTGAGAGGCTGTTCCTGCTTGGAAGGAACAATTCTGCTTAGAAGTAAATCCATTTACTGCTTAGAAGTAAATCTATTGTCTTTAATGGGGCTTACTTGCAAGTAATTATTCTAGGATAGCAGCATTGTTTTATTGACCCATATTGAGCACAGTAAGACATACAGTAAACAAGTATAGGAATGAAATGTATAAATTATGAAACCATACATTTTGAGCAAGCAAAACAGTCATAAGTACAAATCCTTCAGAGACTTAGTTGATGGTAAGTACTACCAGATAGTGGGGTTACTGAATCAATATAGAAATGATTTGATTGCACTTTTTTGAAGTGATGTGGGCAGGTAGATGCATTATTCATACATTGTCAAGCGTGTTACAAGTGAATGTGGGAAGTTTTAATAGCTGTAGTTTCTCAGTTACAAAGCATGGGTTATGTTCAAGGCAACAGATTTTTATGATAAACATTGTCTGCCCAGGTAAAAAGACTGATGAGAAGTTCAAGGAGGAATGGGAACCTTTTGTAAGCTACTTAAGGGAAAAACATAATGATACATTGCTTATGGTCTCTAACAGACCAGACATCTAACTAGTGGGACTTCAGATACAAGACGTTGGATCTATGTATAAAAGTATATAGGTCAGAAATGAATTTAAATGTAAAGGAAAACAAAAGGTTAGATAGATAACAAACAGAAAGAAAACACTGTACAATAAAAGTCAGGAAAAAATTACAATCACATGAATTTTAAGAAGCACAAGTAATCTTACATTTAACTATTTGATAAAGAGACTGTAGGAAGTCGTAAAATATATATTTATTTAAAAGAAACGGGAATATCAGATTGAAATAAAGTATGAATAACATTTGCAACTTGTAATTTAAAAGGATGTTATGTTATCAATATATAGATAAAGGTATATACATAAGTACATGTATATTTTCCCTTTTTTCTTTGTTTTGGAATTTGCAATGATGGATCATAACATTTTATTCCTGGTTATTTTATGTATAAAAATAAAAAGAATTTTATGATATGAATGCCATAGTCAATGATATATTATGTGAGTTTGCAGCATTTTCATATATGCTAAATTCCATTGGCTACCACCTTCACATGTTGCGTCCACAGGCTGTTCTGTGTACATAATAATCCTAATTGTAGAGAATGAGAAGCCAGCGGAAGTAGGTTGCTGAACATGTTGGTGGAAGTTGTCTTTGTTTTTCAAATAGATAGTTATTAATTTTTATTATTCACATTTATATGTTGTATTTCCTCCAGAAGCTCAAAGTGGTACACACAGTTCTCTTCTTTCCACTTTTCTCCACTTGTGAGAACTCTGTGAGGTAGGTCAGAAAGACTGAATGAAAGAGTGAATGTTCCATGGTTTTATGAGTTTTATGGATCAATGTTCGCTTTGGATTTCCCAAGTCCTAATCAATCACTCTGATCACTCATACCATACTATTATTAAAATCTCCTTTGACGATAGGAGGCTAAATTTGTTGGTTACTGTGGTGTTCTGGGAAGGGAATTTAACTCTTTCTTCCCTGCAACAGTCCCCAGCAAATATCACCCACTGTTTCTGGTTACTATGAGTTCTGAGAGAAATTCCCTTTAGCTACTGTAGGAATGCCAATGGTTAAATTTATTTAAGGTTACATTGCAAATCATTGATATGGATAGCAGTGGTTGATATAGCCATACACCCGGATTTATTTTGACCATGCCTTTTCAAAGCTTAATACAGAAACAAAACTTACTGCTTGTGATACATTTTGCTTTTATTTTTTGTTTAAAAAAGTGCTTTGCTTCTCACAGTAAAGATGGTTATTTAAAACTGTCTTGAAAGGGAAATATTGTCAGACAGTGTTTATGATCTTCAAAATTACTAGTGTGTAATTTAAGGAGAAGCAACTAATAAACTCTATAGAGCCAAATTAAGCAGGCAGAGATGACAGATAGGAGAAATGATTCTTGCTAATGCCTTTTAGAAATTTCCTCAGCATATATTATGACTTTGCTTGCGCTAGGCTGACAGTTTCAAGGCGGAATAAGCACTATGTGTGTGCATCATTTAATTATCTGAACTATTTTAAAAAATCCGTGGGAACAGGGCACCTAAGCTTAAAGCAGATGATCTTTGACGGGGAAGTCTCCAAAAAGTTATTACAGAAACAAGGAAGGAATGTTGTTCTAGTGGACTAGGCACATTGTGTGTGGAACAGCCAGAGGCAGAGCCTGCAAAAGTTACTACTTTGGACTTCAGCTCCCAGAACTCCACAGGTGGCATGGAGCTGCGACCTCAAAAAAGTAACTTTCCAAATTCTGGCCAAGCTGCAGCCCAAAAAAGCATTCTGAAGCCAAACTGCGAGAGGCCATGAGGGAACTGGGAAAAAAGAAGGGGTGGCACATACCCAGAGAAGCAAGTTTAAAAGCCTCAGGTTATCTAGAGATTTAGATATGATATGGTATCAGGGGTTTTTTTAGATATAGTTGAAGTATGCTGCTAGGAATCACTGTGAGACAAGAAAATTTAAATAGTGATTACAGTATGAAATTGTTTATCCTTGGAATATTTTTTAGGGAAGTTCCAGTCTATCACTAGATGTTTCTGTTGGAAAGTGGCTAGCAGTGGCAGAGCTTGGAGTGTGTGTGTGTGGGGGGGCACTGTGCATGTGGGCATGACCAGAGTGTGTGGGCACGTGGCCAAGGCATGCAGCCAGGGCATACAGGGGCATGGCTATAGGCCAGGATGCCCCCAAAACATTGCTGCCCGGGGCGAACCGCTTCCATGCCCCCTTTCCCCTACGTGACTGATGGCTAGAATTCTTTTGGTTAGTCCCAACTAAAGTAAGGGCTGCTGGATCGATTATTGAATGGTAAGTCAACATGTAGATAAAATAATTGACCCCAAAGGGTCTACTCTTGTTAATAGGATATTATTATTGTTAATTGACTCCCCTTGTGCCTGGATGTTGTGTTGGTACCCATTTTGTGAATGGGCAGTACATTTTGCATTAAATTCCTCTGCTTTTAATTCCAGGTACCTAACATTCTGGATAACCTCTTATGCATTTCATCAAGAGGACTGTACTTTGTGAAAGCTTATGCCGCAATAATTATGATAATCTTCAAGATGCCACAGGGCTCTTTTGTTGTTGTTTTTTCAGCAGTATAATAACATGGCTTCCTCTATGGAAACTGCTAGTATGGGAAAAATAATAACTGCATTCCATTTGATATGTGCTTCATGATTGTCTATGCCTGCTGTGCAGAGATTTTCTACGCACACAGTGCTTGAAACCTTGATATGCTTTGTCTTATATATGGTATGCACAGTAATATGATTGGCGGTGTAATGAGAAGCTGGTCATTCAACTATTTTCAGCCCAAATGTGAAAGAAGTCTTTTCTTATCTGTCTAAAATTCCACTCTTATTACCCACTAAAGATCTAGTCCCACTAAACTCAGTAGGCTTTACATCTCAGTATGCAAGTACAGGTAAAGGAAGTAGTGGATTCCCGCTACTTACGGAAGTAGCAGGAATCAGGCAGACATGGTATTGCACCTCTCAGCATTTCTCACTATTAGCTATGCTGGCTAGGGCTGCTGGGAGTTGTAGTCCAGCAACATCTGGAGAACCACATTGTTCCCAGTTCTGCTTTACAGGATGCCATTTTAGGGCAGGAACAGGGAGCATGTGCTCTCAGACTGAAACTGCTGGACTGCAGTTCTGTTTTCTCTCACCATTGGCTATGCCAGCCAGGATTGATGGGAGTTGCAGCCAGTCAACTTCCAGAGGGCAACATATTCCCTTCCCATGTTGTTTCCCTCCCTGTCGTTTTTCACAGTCTCTAGGTTAGTCCATTCTGAGGTAGAAAGATTGAGGAAAATTCTTAAATGCCTCCCCCTGTTAATTATCTCTGGGTAGTTTCTTTCAAGATAATATTTGAATCAACCTTTGAAACATGGGGATAATAGCAGTGTTTCATTTCTGGAACTATATAGGTTTTCGGTGTGTCAGAGCAACTATATTTTGGCACAGCCATGTATTTTCTAGATTAATTTCAGCTTCAGTTTCAGAGAATTTCTGCTTGCATGTTAAAAAGAATTTCTAAGTAGCATTTACACAAGAAAAAAGAAGATTAAAAAAGGAACTGTAAGAAAAATCATGTGGATGCTGTATGTGAATTTGTAAAGGAAAACTTCTTTTAAAAAACTAGAATGAATTATGTGACTGTAAATGCAAATGCTAAGACAAGCAGAACTGATGTGCCCTATTTAGGTTTGTTTGTTTAGAGTTTTCTTTGTGTGTGTGTGTGGGTGTGTGTGGCCATTTTTAATCACAGCATATTCAGCAAATGTCTGGAATAAGCAGCATAGTTACTTCCTTGGAGGCCAAATGGAATATGGATGTAACTAATAAGTATGTACATACTCATTATATAGCTGCAAACCATTAAAATGGTGTAACTAATAATAATATATTGATCTGGGTTTTTTGGCCTAGAGTGAGGGTGGAAACATGCTTTTAATGGACAAACACTAGTCTTTGTCAGGCGTGGACAGGGGCACACAGTTTTTATCAAAATCTTAGATAGTGAGACTTTTAGGAGTCACATAGACAGGGAAACCTACAGCAAGGCAGCTAGTAATGCCTAGTTAGATATCTAGATGTTTGTTCCTGGGGCTATGTTATGGGATGGTTGGCAGATTAGTTTAGGCTGTATTAAAAATTATATTGATGTATTGAGTAAATGATACTGCACAGTTTACCACTTGCAGAAAGATAGCTCCCAACTTGACAGAATCAGAGCATCTAAAAGTTCTAGCCATGTTGGCTGGAAGTTTCTAGGAACTGTCATCAAAAAAAAGAAAAAGAAAAAAAAAGAACCTTTCCAAGCTCTAGACAGAATGAGTGGGGTGGGGGATGTGTGCAAAACCATCAAGACTGGCTTACCATGGTTCAAACTGTGTTACTTTGTTTTCTAGATTGAAATCTAAAAGAGGGAGCCCCAAAAACAGTTAAGTCCAAAATTTAAAATTATTTAACTCTGCTATAACTTGTAGAAACTTGAGTTCTAGTGACCTGAATTCTGTTGGTTAGATCCATCTAGAGCAGACCCTTTAAAGGAACTGCTGAATGGTGAGTCAACACTTAGGAAAATCCCATTGATTCAATGGGTCCACTCTAGTTGGGACTGCAAATAGGATTCAGGTATGTTTGTATACAGGTGGAGGGCTCCTAGGGCTATGCTCAGAGGGCATTGTGCAGCTATTCCATCTCTCCTTCTTTATGGATTTTTGTGGAGTAATAAAAAAAAGTCCTAAGAAATCTCAGGAAGATACAAGAAGGTTACAAGGTCATTGTTTGGAAGGAACTCCTATCCTTTTGTAAAATTCTGAGCTTGATGGAAGTTTGCCTGCATAACACAGGTCAGTGGGAGCAACTTAGGGTGGGCTAAACTGCTAGCAATCACAAAGTTGAACTATCTGTGCAAGTAACTCTGGCCTGGAGTGTGATCAGTGACAGAAAGCTGGACTGGGACCAACAACATCTAAGCTGGTAACAAGAGAATAAGGAACCAGAAGTGGTTTGAGAATGGGAGAGTGCTTCCTGTGGTATACACACCTGTTTCTTTCATGTTGCCTCAAGTCAACACCAGTAGGGCTGACAGTTTACATTAATGGCAGAAATTTTTTTCAAACACCTTCAACTCTTGTGGTAGGAAACACAAATGATTGTACAGCTCAGTAATATCCAGATGTTGCTGGATTTCAACTCCCATTGGCCCTTTCCAGAATAACCAGTGTTAAGGGATCAATGAAAATTGCAGTCCAACAACAACTGGAGAGCCACATATGTCACAGACCTGATGACCTGTTGTCTGTAGCTCAAATCTCTTTTCACATGTACACTTACACTGTCCCAGCATAATGTATCTTACAGAGCTGATTGTGGTGACAAAAAAGGACACCGTTTCTCCCTTGACTTTGCCACAGTGTATACTGACCTAAACATCTTACTGATACACTAATATGATGAAATAAAGTGGTACACTTACTCAGTCTTGCTTCTAACATGTTATAATCAAGATGGCATGAACCACTTTATGGGTTTGGAATGGTGAATTGATGTGTGGATATGTGTGTTCGAAGATCTGGTTTTCAAGCAGGTTTTGGACTTGTTAATATTCCTTACAGGTCTCTGAGCATGAGGACTAGTAAGGCCCCTTTGAATTACTCCCAAAACTAGTTCTACAAGTCCATTGTGCACTCTGCACCTCAGCAGAATCATGTTAAAAGACTTCTGCAGGAGGAAAAGCAGCTTTTAACCACTGAGGAGCATTACTTAAATGTGTGACCAACCAGGTGATACTCAGATTAAGCCAATAAACATGTAATACCACAAGAATGAATCTACTGTTGGAAAACGTCACCAGTTTTCTAGATGGTACTGCATCACCAACTTTTCTACTAATAAAGTTCTTTAGGAATCCTCTTCACAAATGTTCTCTGCATGGATACAAATTGTAATGTGGTAGAAATAATACATAAAAAATTTGATCTTGCTTTCATGAGGGGCTGTGCCTGCACTGCCTTAGTGTAGCATGGCTTTTGTGGTGGTGGTACCTTGGTTATAGAATTCATTTTTGTTACCTAGCTGATTGTCCCCCGTATTCTTTGTCTTCCAGGCACCTGTTTAAAACATGCCCATTTGTCCAAGCTTAGATATCTATTTTTGTGAAGAATATCAGCTACCCTGAACTTTGATTATGAAGGACAGAATACAGATTGAAATCATCACCATTATTGGTCTCTTTCCATAGAAGCCTTGACAAACTGCTGCTTGATGGAGTTGCCATAAAGGCATCATATATGGTGAACAGTAACTCCAAAGGAACCCTTGGGGTGGGCTGGTATCCTCAGAGATCTTAGACATAAGCTATAAATGAATGTTTTTGATAATAACAGGAAGAAAGGGTCATATGGGGTAAGGAGCCTCCAGGAAGTGAAATAAATGCTGCAATTGCATCTGGATTAGAGCAACAATGTCAGCTATGAAATTTAGCTCGCACAAATATAATAATGAAGGCCATGTTGCCCTAAGAGCAAATCTACATCTTGTCTTTTCTTTGCCCTATGAGAGGAGAGAAAGGTGGGTGGGAGATTTAATGTCATACACATGGCCAGAAAAAGTTGTATGAGTTAAAGTGAAAGCAGGGTGTTTTTATCAGAGCTGGGTCATGCTGGGTGGAGACTGTAGCTTTTAAAAACCTCTCACTTGGATTATCTTTACATTCTGCAAGTTTTCAGAATGACTTTCTCTTCTTTTCGTGAATTTTTCCTCATTCCTTCCTGACAACTGTTTGAACTTTTGGGTTTTTTTGTCATCTCCTTGTAAAATCACTGCTTTTTCTTTTGAATACAAGGAAGAAATTAGGCTGTAAATCTAGAGTAAATATGTTGACCTGATCTCTGCAAGTGGCTGTTTCAAACTCACAATCACAAAGGAAAGTGAGCTAGAACTGTATCTTTGTCATGGCACTCTCCACTGTTGAGATGAGAAAGAGCTGTGGGCAGGGTCTCTTTACAGGTCCCAAAAAGTAACTTTTCTGAGCACTGTATCGTAGCTGAGTATCAACAAATATGACTGACCACATTTTTCTTGAGCAGTGCTTCTCAGAATATCTGGTGTGGAGGACCAGCAATAATTTTTTCCCAGTGTGACAGGGACTAAATTGGTGCCCATTGGATATAATTGTTTCTTTCTTTCCTGGAAACCTGCAAGCAACCAGCACCACCACTCTGAACTGCATTGCTGTAAGGATTTCACACAGGAGTTTTCCCAGCCCTACCTGCAAATGCATGGACGGGATCTGGGACTTTCTGAATGCAAACCATGCCATCTGCCATTGAGCTGTGGTAGCCTTTCTATTTTTGGGTGGTCTTATTGATAGACAGCCCCCAATTCTAAATCAGCTACTCACTAGCCACAAGCAGGTCACCTAGCAGGGACACAAATACAGGGACCCGATCCTATAATGAAACCAAATGTCAGTTCTGTTCCTGTATCTACTTAGTCAAGGCCAAAAGAAGTTAGGTTCTTCTGCATGTTCACCTTGGCAAGTAATATGTGCTGTCATCTGTTGTCAGTGCCCTTTAGCACGCAGAATATCAGCAGAAAAATAAATGGACAGAGATCTGACATTAGAGAGGGCTGTATTCAGAAACGAGTGAGAGAACATTTCAGACTGCTGTATGCTTTTTAAATGATTTTTTAAATTATTTCATTTATGATTTTAATACGGCAATTTTTTAATTGTGTTTTAATTTTATCTTTATGTTTTTAGCTAATTTTGTTTTATTGTTTGTGAGCTGTTTTGGGTCCCACACTGGGCAAAAGATGGCATATAAATGCAATAACTAAATATCTAACTAAATAAATCCTATTGCTGACCTAAAAGTCAAATGAACAAATTCAAATACCCCAGCATGAACAATAGAATTACAACATAAGGACATTTAATTCTTAGTGACATCTATATTCCAACCTCAGAGGGTTCAAAGAAGTGTACATGGCTTTCCTCTGCACTTTGTTACTGCAAAACCTCTCACTTGGATTATGTTTAATTCTGCAAGTTTTCAGAATGACTTTTCTTTTTTCGAAGTTACTGCTACTCTACAGAGTCTCTGCTGCAGCTTTGAATGATAGTTTAATTCTATCACCTGTGATGTGGCTTAAGATAACAAGTTTTGATCCCACTACAGTTGTTAATTAACAGTGCAGACATCCTAGCTGCGGTATTGATGGCCAGGGTAATGATTTTATATACATTTAAGATTTGCTACAATTTCTGTTGTCTATATGCTTTCACATTTTATTTCCATCAGATCTCCCTGTTATATTTTTCTTTCTTTCTGTACTTGAGTGTATAGATGCCTGCCAACTGAATGACACAGGTAACAAAGTCCACAGAAGCCCATGCCACCATAAGTGTGCTAAGTGTTTAAGGTACCAAAACACTCTTTGTTGTAAGTTGTAGGGCAATCCCCCTCAAGCTAATGTTAGATATTTCATTTTTAGCAGCATCATGGGACACTCAATACACATACTCTGTAGGTTTTTGTCCCCTGCCTTTTGGAGGATATTTCTGCTGTCAAGTTGCCAGTCAAATTATAGGAAAGGTGGGCAACTGTGGACAGCTGGAGAGCATTAACCCCCCCCAGGACTCCTTGGGGAGGCACACCCACCTGTATTTGCTCCTAAATAAATAAAAAAATGTCCCACCCACCCCAAATGCCCTTTAGGGGACATGGGATCATTTCTTACCCTATTTTGGCTTTTTCTGCCCCCCTAAAGGCCATTTTGAGGCAAAAAAAAAAAAACTTTTTTGAAAAATGTTACAAACATTTGTTTTGACCATGGGAACTTCCAAACATGGTAGAAATGCAATCAACATCCACTAGAGATAATTTTGTGGCATTTTGGAGCACAAAATTTTGAAGTACATTTTTTTTTGTAAAAATTTTTTTGACCCATGCAATTTTTTTTTATCCTTGGCCACTGAGTGGGCACAAAATTGGTCCTGGGGGGGACAAAATTGGCCCTGGGGGTGGAATATGGCCCATAAGCTGCACTTTGTCTGTCGCTCACTGATGGCAACCCCATGAATTTCACAGGCAAGGAACATTCAGAGGTAGTTTGCCATTGCTGCTCCTTCCCCTTGATTGCATTCTTATCACTTCTTCAGTGAGGCAACACCCATGGTTTCCCCTTTGATCCTCACAATAGTCTTGCAAGGTACCTTAGGCAGAGTGATAGGGATCCACTAAGCCAGTGATCACTAAGGTCATCCACTAAGCCAGGAGTAAGACTCAAGTGGCCTCCAGATGTTGTTAGACTGCAAATTCTAGCATTGCTCATCCTTGCTGGCTATGGCTACTGGGAATTGCACTCCAACATCTTCTAGATGCGTCTATAATTTCCTCTCCTCTTGTAAGCTTTAAGTTCAGGGTCTCCTAATCTATTATTAGGATCTCCTAATCCTATTATTTATTTTAGTTTATGTGATGCATTAACATTCTATCTCTATTTTACTGAACTGAAGGTGCCAACTGTATCACTTCTAATGTCTTTATCATCTGTTTCACAGTGACTGGGAATTACTTACAATAAACTGCAAATTTAAACTGTAAATCCCAGGGCTCCATAGGATGGAACCACAACAATTAAAGTGGAATCATGTTGCTATAATTCTGTAGTGTGAAAGGACCCAAAAGAGACTCATACAGTGTATATCATGAGCCTACTTTATGCTTTATCAACCAAACTGAAAGACCTGGCTGCATATCTAGAGTTGATTCACTAGTGAGTCACACTATCAAGGAAAATTTTGGTTGGGCTCAATGCCATTTTTACCTCTGCTATTGTTTGCAGAGCCTCCTGTGTTATCATAGAAGGGAACTGCACTTGTATAGGCCCTATTGATGGGAATAAGTGCACAGCACTGCAACTTTGATAATTCCATTCTCAGCTGATCTTGTGAATTGGCCTTTTTAGTACTCTAGTGTAACATGTGCTATTTCAAATTGATATGCCAAGGAATCCATAACCTTAGCACTCACTTTAATGAAGAACTGCAGTGACTAAACCCATTTAAAAACTGAAATATTTTCCCACCTCTAGAGGGACCACGAAGATCAAAAACAGTCATACTGTCTCACGTCATGTGGGGGAGATGCACAATTTTGCTATAGCCTTACTATCAGTTTGATTGACAGATGGGGTCTGTTAAGTATTCACTAGAAAAAAAGAGTGACAAAATCAGTGTAGCCAATAGACATGCGGTCTTTTAGTTAAGCTATCTAAGTTTAACCAGTTCATCAACTGATTTTAAAACAGGAATCACATTGTCTCAGTTCCAGGGGATACATAACTGGTAAGAGTTTCTTTTCCCAAACAGTTTGGAAAGCTGCCATTTAACTGAATAAGTCCAAATGTATGATCCGAAACACAGAAAGTAGAATAAATGTCAGAAATCATGACTAGATTGAGAGATATGTTATTTTTAAAACCCAGTTGCTTTTTTAGATAGTATTGATAGCATTAAATGCTTAGAGCTTATAGTCTTAACTTTCTTTAAAGCAATGCTACTCAGAGTGGTTATCCATAGACCTGTGCTGGTCTGTGAGCCATGGGTTGCTAGTTTATGGCGAATTTTTAGGAAACAATGCAAATATGGTAATAATATGGCACAAATATGGTAAGGTCCCTGGCATATGCCAACCCTGCATCACATAATTTGGGAAGCATTGCTTGAGAGCACTGGAAAATAATTCTAAAGAAAATACTACCCCCCCAATGTGTTTCTATGTGTGTATGTATGTGAGATCAGGGTTGAAGTCCACTTAGCCATGGAAACCCAAAGGTTGGCCTTGCTTAAGTAACATTCTCTTTGTCTCAAAGGAAGGCCATGGTAAACCTCCTCTGAAGAAATCTTGCCATGAGAAGCCTATGGTAAAGTCATTGTAAGTTGGAATCAATATGGAGGCTCAAATAAGAATATATGTGTAGGTATCTGTATTGCATTCTTCTGGCCAGGTTTCTTCTGCCTCTGCAGACAGAGTGACAGCAGTGATTCTCTTCCAGATTATTTGGAAGTTAGGGTCCTTTGAACAGAGTAGAATGCAATTAATTAAACATGGGTTGAATTAAGGTGCAAATAGGTGAGGAGGAAAGAAATCGAAGGGCTTATGACATGCCTTTTTGGGGGAAGGGAGTGGGGAAGGATAACATTGCTGTGAAGATGACAGTGGTAAAATAATGTGCTTCATCTTTAAGCTTTCTCATGTGAAATAGAATTGGAACAGTTGGTTATGTGTGCTCACTATGAGCTAGTAAAGGGTTCAAATCTAGGGGATGTGCCAGCAGATATTGGAAGGTCTCAGAGCTGAACTAAACTGAATTGATCAATTTATGGATGAGCTACAGGATTTGTAAAAAATGCATGTCCAAAGGTGCTGCACAGTTTCTGCTAACCTTCTGAGCAGTTTGGTGATTCATCTTAATTAACAACATGGCCTCTTGAGAAGCCAAAATACAAGGAAATTCTCACTAAGCCAAAGTGACCATGTTGCCAAAGGTGGGACATCAAATAGAGCCTTCTGTTAAGAAAACAGTAATTAATTAAACACCCAGTATTTTTATTAAGCTGTTCAAAGCAACCTCTTTTTATTTTTACAACCATGAAAGATGATAGGACTCAATGCCAAAATGATCACAAACTGAAGACCACTGTATGTAACAAAATTTGTTACCACTCATCTGCTGCAGTTGTTTTGTGCTTTCAAGTCAACTCTGACTTATGACAACCCTTATCTTGAAAAGCATTATTCAGAGGAGGTTTGCCATTGCCTTCTCTGAGGCTGAGAGAGTGTGACTTGCCCAAGGTCACACAGCAGGTTTCCACATCTGAGTAGGGGTTTCAGTCTTGATCTCCTGTTGCCCTAGTTCAACATTCTAACCACGGCTGACAGGTTAAAATAAAAAGAATAAAGCTCCCAAATGAAAACAATTAACTCTTTCACTATTTAGACTTTCTTTTGTGATCCCTAAGTAGACATTTGGCTTAAGGTCAAGAAAAAGCAAGAACGTCAAGATTTTCCTTTCACCAAAAGTTGTCAGGTAATGAAATTCTTGCTGTTGTTCTGTATCTTCAAGTTGTTTCCAACTTAGGGTGGCCCTAAGATGAACCTATCACTAGGTTTTCTCAGCAAGAACTTGTTCAGAGGGATTTGCATTTGCTGCCCTCTGCAGCTGAGAGAATGTGACCTGCCCAAAGTCACTTAATGGGTGTCCATGGCCAAGGGCATACAAAGTTATATGAGTGTTGCTAACTTTAGGAAGCTCTAGAAAGTTTAGAAAATCTAGGCTATGGAACCCAGGCAAAAGAACTTTCTTTCTTCAGTTTGCTGGAACTTCTCTAATTTTATCTCTACTGAACAGTGGTATCTGCAGTATTACATTCAGGATCTCTTGGCTGCTATAATTCTGTGTGGGAGTATTTAGCTCTGCTCCTTTTGGTAATACGTTCCTTGTTTTCATGTACAGTTTGAAGATAAGTGTAGGCCTGTGCAGTCTTCCCTCTTCTTATCTGAAGGCTAGTGTGAAGTTGCTCTTTCAGCTTTACCACATTCTCTCTAGATAGAGATGAAATAATTTCCCAGTGTTTTCAGTTCTGTGGAATACTTATTTCTAGTTATGTAGAAGCAGCCTTTTTCTACCTATTGATATTCTTATCCAAAACATATCCAAGTAAGCTTTGCAAAAACCACTAGTGATTTCATCTCAGAGGCACAACGATAAATTGTAACTCCTGTTTAACTCAATGAGGGTTAAACAAATCATTCTGTTTCATGTGTAGCATGAAGCTAAAGTTTACTTTCTTAATTCAGAGTGTATCCCCACTTGTCAGTTATGCTACTTGGATACTTCTTTAACTTCCATGGCTCCATTCTACACGATCCTGGGATTTGTAGTTTAAGGAGTACTTAGAATTCTCTAGACTACTCCCTTGACCTACAGCATTACTGTCTGTCAGAGAATTCTAAGTACCTGCTGAAACTATGAATCCCAGGATTCCATGGGATGGAATCATGGCAGTTAAAGTGGTATCAAATTGTGCAGTGTATGTGACCATCATTTGTTTGTTTCTTTCTTTTCAAAGCATGCAGTGGCCTGTGATTGGGCTCACAAGTGTTGGGTGAACTTAAACATTATATCCCAGCAGACTTTCCCCTATTAAATTCCCTGAATGGAGGCTAAAACAAAACAAAGCACACATACACATACATGAAAAATGGCTCAGGATTAGGCTGCCTGACATATTCAGTTAAATATTTAAATGCATTTAACTTTCTCTGGTTTGTGCCCATCATGTTCAAAATCAAGGCATCGGTACATTATGGGAATAATGAGTACTTACGTTCCCTTCAGATAGATTTCTGCATGGATTCTTCTTGGATCACAAAATGGTACAATCATTCTATACATTTTTGGTTCTTAATGTATCTGCCACAGAAATAAATCCATACGGTCTAGTACAATTTATTTCTAAGTATATCTAAGATTGTAGTTTAGTATGAAAAAAAGGCACCCCAGTCCTAAATTTCAATGGAGGCCTAATGAAGCACCACCAACATGGCTCTGTTCATAGTAATAATTGCTGGTAGGGTGGTTGGTGGGTCTTTTTGAAGCACCTTTGCTTCTTTGAAGAACCTCTTAGAATCAGATATTAATGGGTACATTCCCCAGGATTCAGCTTGGAAAAATGCAAAGGTAGAAAGAAGTGCAGCTAGGAAATCTTAAACTACGGGCTTTATGATTTCATCAAGTATGGGGCCAGGTGCTCTTTAGATAGTAACTTCTTCTTTGTCATTTAGTTCAGAATGTAGTAAGGCAGCCCAGTTGCAACTGTTTGGTCTAAAGAATGAGGTCTTGGAAATGGGCCAATTTTGGGATTCTCTGGAAGTCACGTGGCCTGACAAAAGTCCCAGACAAACAAACAAACCCACTCATGATCTGGCTGGAAGTCCACCTCTGGTTTTGAAAAACTGGTGTTTTTCCTCACATTAATGAGTGCCAGGGGATTCTAGCTATTCAAAACGTAAATTGCTGCATCTGGAAGCTTCCAGGAGAGACAAGTCTTCCTTTCCTTCTGTTCAGGAAAAGGGTAGTTTGAGGAGTCCAAAGGAATAAGAACCACAGAAATAATGATGACTAATGATCAGATATTTAAATAATGGCAGAGTGAAGTTTATATGGCAAGGGAAGAAATTGAGAGTTAAATATAAAATATTACAAGATGCAAAGCAAAAGTGAAGGATTGGAACTACTGCATTTGAAACTGTATTTCTCTGCATGCTGTTTGGTGTGGTTGAAAGACTGGATTGTGCTGTTGAATAAGAAATTGTTGGATTTTGAAGGGCATGAACTGAGCTATGGGTGGCATGGCTATTTGTGGTATGATAAAGCTAAAGGGAAATCAGATTTTAATCATCATTATGTGAAATGTACTGTGTTAAGAATATAGAACAGATACAAACCAAGGTTATGCCCTAAGACATCTTTGTGGGTTTCATGAAAAATTATTGTTGGAAGGGTATGCATGTCAGTAGTTCTCTTACAGACCGATAGTAGAAAGATTTAAAATAGATTGAAAACAGTATGACTTTGAACTGAGTAAATCAGAATTTGAGAAACAGTTGTGCTCTGACAATGCACATTTGATGAGTAAGATGTATAAATTTCTGTTAAAAATAGAAAGAGAAGAAGAACTGGTTACAGATTGTATGATAAAGTGGACACAAAATGTTGAACATGGTATACAGTTAGAATAATGGGAAAGAATGTGGTCAAAGGGAATTACATTTACATTATGTTACGATCTTAAAGAGAACTTTTATAAGATGATGTAGCAATGGTATTTGACACCAGACAAGATGGCCAAAATGCATAAAGAGGTTTCCAACACATATTGGAAATGTGATCAACAAGTGAGATCTTTTTATCACGTGTGGTGGACCTGTGAGAAGGCCAAAAAAATTCTGGAGTCAAATACAGTATATGGTGCAAAAAAAAATCTTGAAGGTTAAAGTTCAATTAAACCTGAATTATATTTGTTGAGACTAGTAGGAAACCATCTGGAGAAAAAGTATTGAAAGATATTAAGATACATACCACAGCAAGATTATTATATGCCCAGAAATGGAAAAATGTAGAGATACCAACAAGTGAAGGTTGGTTACGGAAATTGATGAACTTAGCTAAAATAGACAAACTATCAACACCAATGAGAGAAAAATCATTGGTAACTTTTTTGAAAGATTGGGAATTTTTGACAGGCCTTTGGCAAGTAAAAAAAGAATACAATTTGTTAACTTTAGGCTTTGATAATTAGTATATTTAGAAAAATAAACAGCTGAAGTATTGAAATGTATTCACAAATGAAGAAGTTAACCTATATGACGTTGTTGTGTGCCTTCAAATCATTTCTGACTTATGGTGACTCTAAGGCAACTCTATCACAAGGTTTTCTGAGGGGGAGAATGTATGATGCAGCTAAGTAATCCAGTGGGTTTCCATGGCTGAGTGGGGAATCGAACCCTGGTTTCCAAATATGCAGTCCAAGGGTCAGACCACTGCACCCTGCTGGGACTATATAGGCATGTTTACTCTACATTAGGAAAGCTGGAAGTCAAAGTATATATTTTTCATTTATCATCTTTCATTATCTTAGCTCTTTTCTTATCATATTGTTTTTGTTCCCATGTTTTTCTTTTGTTGTTCGTTGTTTCTTCTTTGTTTCTATGTCATTTGATTCTTTAAATTGTACTTGACAATGTTTAATTTAAAAGAAAGAATCACAAAAACAACCTTGCATGCAACCTCAGGGCTCTACTTTGCTTTCGCTGTTGCTAAGTGATTCTCTTTGTCTCTCTGTTGGGAGGAAGACACAATGTGATGATAATAGAGATAACTTTCTTTGACTGGTGTGTTCATGTAAGAATTGCCAGGTCGGGACTAGTCCAAGGCCAGGGATTTCAGTGCCAATACCTGAGACTAGGGATGAGACTAGAGATGATCCTAGGGTCCCAAAGGGGTTGGTCCTGCTGGTTTTTCAAGGGGCAGCCTGTGATATCATTAAGCAAGATACCTTAAGCATCAACCACAATTGCAGAATATGTCATTCAAATCAAATATGCCAAATCTAACAAATCAGGAAAATATACGTACATACAGATGAGGACTGAGATCCTGCATGGTGGAGATGCAGCGTAAAAATTCTAGGCCAGTGGTTCTTGAACTTTTCTTTACTGAGCACCTCCTGCAAATATAACTTTTTGCTGGGGACTCCCAATATTTAATAACAATTTAAATATTTAAATTTAGATTTAAATATTCAAATATTTATTTATTTATTTATTTATTTAAGGCTTTTGTAGAATAGGATTCAAATCCCTGCTCAGACACTGGGTGACCTTAGGCAAGTCACATTTTCTCAGCCTCAGAGGAAGGCAAAGGCAAACCCCCTCTGAACAAATCTTACCAAAAGTAAACTCTGTGATAGGTTCACTTTAGGGCTGTTGTAAGTCAGAAGTGATTGAACGCAACACAACAACAAAGTACCATTGATGGAGGAAATTCTTTCTAACCATGGTGTCTCTCCTCTTTGAAAATTGACTTCTGGCAACCCTAAGGTGAACCCATCCTTAGCGTTTTCTTGGCAAGATTTGTTGCCTTTGCCTTTCTCTGAGGCTGGAGAATGTGACCTGCCTGAGGTAACCCAGTGGGTCTCCATGGCCAGTTGACTCCTGGGGGACTCCTGCAGTTAAATGGTGGGTTGGTGACACTGGTCATTTCATAAGGGTCGGTAGAGAATTCTGACTTCTGCAATTACTAGAAAAGTGACTTATGTATGCTGGACTTATGCTGCTGTAAGTCACGGGATGCCAGCAGGCACACAGACTTTTCAAGAAGTGCTGTTGTCCTGGTACTCTTCCATCTTGCCCTGAGGCCTGGGAACCCTAATCTTGGCCATTTCTGCACTACAGTGTTAAACTGCTGCTATTCCACTTTCAACGCCCTGTGGAATTCTGGGATTTGTAGTTTACTGAGACCAAAGAGCTCTTTGGCTGAGAATTCGAAGCAACCTTCCCTAAACTACAAACCCCAGAATTTCATACGAGGTTGATAGTGGAATAGCAGCACTGTAATACTGTAGTGCGAAAATGGCCTTTGTTATGGCATATCCTCTTAGGGCATCAACACCTGGCTGCCCTCTTTGGCCAGTCATGTAGGGACGTGGGGGCAAGAGGGATTTGTCCCAGGCGGCAATGTTTTTGGGGTGTCCCGATCTGTAGTCATGTCCCATGAGCCCTGGCCACACCCCTCGTGCTGTAGCCCCCCCCCACACACACTCCAAGCTCCTCCACTAACTCTGGCATGTCTCTTAGCAAGCATAGCTTGGTCAAGTATACTGAACTGTGTTCTGTTTGTTTTTCAGTTGTGGTTTATGATTTTATGATAAATTGTTTTGAGCCTTTTTAAAAATTGTGCCCCATACTGAGACTTTTGTGAGATAGAATAGGTTAGAAATATTTGATTAATAAATTCAGATACTAACCCCCAAACTTAAGGCTCATTATTCAGTTTTGCATGTGGCAATAGCTGTATTTTAAAAAAAATTTTATGATGCAATGACAGAGCTTGGGATAAGTAGATTGCAATATAGCTAGGACATATGTAGATAATTTTCCCAAGTGAGTTGACTCTATTTATAGTGAAGCAAAATTTAGGAAGTATCTGTATCAGTAAAAAAAAAAAAATTCTATGTTACATAAACAATGATATTCTACAATGTAATTTTATGGGATTTAGGAATTAACTACAGAACTTGCCAGCATATATGCAATCAAGCTAACACAACTCCTCTTCCAATTAAACATTGATTTCAAAGGTAAATCTGCATACAAAAGCATCTCTGAGCTTAAAAAGGACAAAAGGAGTTTCCTATCTGAAGAGTTTGATTTCTGAAGCAAAGCAGAAAGAGCCTTGCATATAAACACTGACAAACCAGTTTTAAAACTTGCCTATAATGAATTCAATTTGTAAAATGAACCGGAAATTGTTACCACACCAAGTCTACAGCTAAGACTTGCCTTAGGAGAGCTCGAAGATGCCACATTTTACAAGTAGGTATTGTGCAAATTAAAAGGAACTGGGATACACAGAAATAATTTTGTTATTCAACAGGTTTTCTATTACTGGACTATTATCTGTTTCCATATTAATCTTATTATAACGTACTGTCATTCTGAGAGCTTTGTCTATAGGCAACTACAGGATCAACTAAGCATGCTATATATAACCTAAAATATCCAGCGTCTATAAGAGAGGATCCTCCCAACTCCTGGCCTTTATCTCTTTATTTAATAACTCACATTGGCCCTTTCCACACGCGGGCGGAGAAACGGGGGAAGCCACACTGAAACGGAGCTTACCTGAGTCTGTCGGCGTGTGGAGCAGCGCGTTTCACTGCTCCACACTCATCGGCGGCCCGCAGCATCTGGCAGTGCCCAAAATGGCGACTGATGACTGGCAGAGGCTCTCCACCAACCGGAGAAGTTCGCGAGCCAGAAATCCCGCCCCCCGCCCGATCTGCAGGCACGCCCTTGCGTGTGCCTGCAAATCCGCACCGGGCGCTGCAACGGGGCTGCACGCCCCGTGTCTTTTAAAAACCACATAAAAAGTGGTTTTTAAAAAGCACGTGGCACTGCCACTTCCGGGCGCCCTAGCGTGGATTGGGGTGTGGAATTACTCTAAAGTAATCCACCCCAATCCACTTTACGGTGTAGACCTCCCACGGAGGTCGCGCTACCACACGTTATTTCCCCGTATGGAAAGGGCCACTGTTTCATGAATGGTAGAATATTTGAAGCAAACTGGCTGGAAACATGTAAATATTTGCTCATTATTATTAAGGATCCTTTGCTCATTATTATTAATAGAAAGTTCCATTTCTCAGTGTTACATTGAAACAGCCTTTATAACCTGTCACCCTCAAGAAATTTTGGATTACATGCGGCCAAGCAACGTCAGACTGTGGTCATGTCGGCGAAACTTGCTAATAAGGAAGAAAACACAGACTGCAGCAGTTTACTTTTGCCTGAAATTGCAAGGAAGGATCCTGTTCTCTCCCCACTTCTGAGTTGAGTGCAAACTACTTTTGCACTTTGAAATTAGTTTGCAGCTACTAAAGTAAGCTGAAAGCAAAAGGGAAGGTGTGAGGAGGAGAGGGAAATGGGGATATTCAAAAAGCAGCTGAAAAAGTGGGATGAGGGAGGATTTATTGGGACTATCCCTGCCAAATTGGGACAGTTGGAGAGTATGGAATCGGGCAATTCAGTCTTTGCTGTGGGCTCCAGTTTCAAAGCTTGATTTCTGCTTCATTGGTAAATGTGAAAATGCTTGTGTTGGAGGATCTTTTTGTTCTTTTTAACTATTTAACAATCAAACTATATTTTCAGATTGTTTTCTATGACCCATGTACTTTTAAATTTATTTAAATTTATTATTAGTGTATTTGTAATGTGTTTTAATTGGTATGCTGGTTTTAATTGTATTTTAACCTTTGTTGTACCCCACCTCAAGCTTTGAGGAGAGGTGGGTAACAAAATAAAGTTTATTATTATTATTTTACCTAATAATACACGTCATGTATGTTTTCTCACTGCTTAGGGTTTCTCCTAAACTTCCAGGAAGATGGCAGAACAAGCCATGAAGAATTTGTGAAGGTCTTTATTTCCATCTGTGAAAGATGGTTCAAATAAGATTCTTCAGGTCTGAGCAGAGAATATAGTATGGTTATAGGAATGCATTAATAATTTGTCCTCATACATCACTACTTATGCTTTATTATGTTTCTACAACATCTAATTTTGAAAGCTTACATTTTTAAAAATCTTGTAAGCATGCATAGATAAACAGCTTCTTTTTCTGCACCTATATAATCACTAATGAATTCTGGAAAGTATATGATATGAAGGAGAGAAACTGCAGCTGCAGTTAAACTAAGGGAATTTTTTTTCTATTGAAGGATTTAAATTTCTCCCAGCAAGCAGTCTTGCTGTAATACTTTTACACCTGAAGTAAATGGCCCATCACTCTTGCCTTTCTTGACAGCTGCACTTGTTCTTATGCCTTAGACACATAGCAATTATACCCCAGCCATGGTGGATGGTCCATTAAGATAAGTGGGGCAGTGTTCAGGCTCTTACTTACTTATTTAAAATATTTACACATTGCCCTACATTACAACATCTCAGAGTGGCATATGGATAAAATCAATTTAAAACAATACAAAACAATTTAAAAATATGAAACAATAGATACTAATTTAAATAATCTAAAAGCAGGTTAAAGAATTGAAGAATTAAAATGCAATAAGACAGTTTAAAACCACGTTCAGGCTGATTCAGGCAAAATCGTTAAACATCAATGGCTTTGATCATTCTAACAAGTTAAAACATGGCTTTTAAAGTTATTTATTAATGAAAGAAACCCGTGCTGACACCAAACATGCCTCAAAGGGGAGGGCATTCCACCACTGTGGCACAACAGCAGAGAAGGCCCTTTCCTTGGTCATTTCTGCTCCACACTGTTACAGTGCTATTATTCTACTTTCAACATCCCATGGAATTCTGGGGTTTCTAGTTTACTGAGGCCAAAGAGCTCTCTGGCTGAGAATTCTAAGTGCCCCTCCCTAAACTACAAACCCCAGGATTCCATAGGATGTTGAAAGTGGAATAAACAGCACTATAATAGTGTAGTGTGGAAATGGTCCTACATCATCTTCACAGTGTACTACACCCAAAAGAGGAAGCTTCTCCAAGCAGACCTCAGTCTTCAGGCAGGCATGCATGAGGAGAGATGTTCCTTCAAGTCTCAAGCTTCCAGGTGATTTCATTTTTCAGATGTCATCACCAGCATTTTTAAGTTTGACCAGCCAATACATTTGTGCCTCCCTCAGTACCATAATCAGTCCATGGCAAGGGCTTTAGCCGTCTCCCCAATCAGTATCTTTGCCTGGTCTTTGCAGAACTCAGTAGACTCACAGGCACACAGGTATCTGCATGAAATGGCAGAAGCCTAGCAATTCAGCCAACACAGGGACCAGCACACTAGCTCACTGGTGGGAGGACAGAGGCTCCTGCTGCCTCTCCAGGTCTTCCACTGGTCACTGATTCTGTCAAAATCTACAAAACTGAGGGAGGAGCAGTGGAAGATGTAAAAGAAAGGTCCTTCAATTTTGCTTTACTTTTCTGCTTTGCTTTTCTGTTAATTGAAACATTTCATTGGCTTTGCTCTGTTGTGTACCTTTAAGTTGTTTCTGACATATTGTTACCATACGCTACCACCCCTCCTATGAGATATGTGATTTTCATACATTGGACTTCATTAATGACTAGAGAACATGTTTGAAATCACATTGACCAGAGAATGTGTTTCAGAGTCAAGCTGACCTGAAACATGTTCGGGGTCATAAATCCAGAGAGGACTGGGCATGAAAACTCAACGCTGATGGGTTTGTGGTAATTCTTTTACCACTCCAGGCTCTTTTCATTTCCAAATGCAATGAAAGACCAACTGCCCAGATTGGTGAGCAATCAGAGACTATCCCCCAATCTTATCCTATGATGATATTCCCTATACACTCTTCCTTACTGAACATTAAGAGATTGTTATGAGTCCCATCAATGTTTTGTCACTCTAAGTTAAGCAATCAGCCCATTCTAAACCCCTTTGTCAAATGCGTGGGAAAGCCATTATGGCTTTGTCATTGCATCCCTTCAGGGCGTGAAATAGGGTATAAAAATCCTAACTTCAACCCCAGCCTTTTGTAGTACATTGGATGTAGTATGTTATACATGGTGCCCCAGACTTCTGTTCTTCCATGGTCCCCTCAGAATCTCTCTAAGCTACTATGCTGTGACCCCCTTCTTCAGGACTGGTAACTATCACCCTTTCCACCTAATCTCTCTCTATCCATCTTTTCTTGCCTCAGTTTCTGATAGCCTTGTTTGGTTTGTAAGAATGTCTGATTTCCTCTGTTTGTCAATTCAAATAAAATACTTTGTTTAATTTTAACTGGAGTCCTCTCTACAGTTAGTGCTAGTGTACATAGGAGAAAAGATTCTCCTGTTACCCTCCTCTTGCAGGCCTCCTTTAAGCTATACTCCCCCCAAATTCTAAGGAGATGCTGGCATTGCACCAACATCCCTCCCTCTTAAGATAACAATATAATGACCCTAAGGCAACCCTGAGGTCCAACAGGGTGTGGTGGTTTGAGCATTAGACTATGACCCTGGAGACCAGAGTTGAATCCCCACTTGGCCATGGAAACCCATTGGGTAACCTTGGTGTGTCACACATTCTCAGCCTCAGAAACTTCTGATAGGTTTGCATTAGAGTCACCCTAAGTCAGAAGTGACTTAAAAGATATACAACAACAACAAGGCAACTTTATCTTAGGGTTTTCTTGGCAAGATTTGTTCAGAGGGAGTTAGCATTGCCTTCCTCCAAAGCTAAGAGAGTATGACTTGCTGTGACTTGTGAGTTTCCATGGATGAGCAGGGATTGGAACCTTGTCTTTCAGAGTCCAGCACTTGAACTATTACACCACGCTAGGGCCATTTCCATGAGGCCTCTCCTTAAACTGCAAACTCCAGGATTCCACAGGATGTTGAAAGTGGAATAATAGCACTATAACAGTCTAGTGCGGAAATGGCCTTGCTTTCTTTTTAGTATGTTAGTGCTCCTTTACAAGCAGTTAAAATATAACTTAGAGAAAAGAAATGGAAAAACAAACTCCATGGCAGTTGAGTTTGGTGTTGCAGTAACTGTAGTAGCTGCATTAGACATCCACCAATCTGTAGAGTAGATTTCAGGCCTTAAAGCTGGATTTGAATTCCCCTGGGTTGAAGCATAGCATAGGAATTTTTCATGTACAGTAGTGATGATTTACTTTGGAGTTAATTTGCACTAGTGTTGCACACACTCTTTATAAAGCTATATCCATTCTATGTTGGCTAGATATTTCAGAATTACATTTACACTAGGGACTTCAGGTCTTCCCCTCAAATTGAATCAAGTGTAAAAAAACAAAAACAAAACACACAGTTTTAACCAATAGTCTGATTCTAAGCAACTCTTCTATGAATAAGAATCAGTGTATGCAAACTTGTAACAACAGATTGTCTTGATTTGTGCTAGGCTGACTTTTAAGATAATAGAACTGTTTTTTTAGTGCTTCTTTTCAAGCTATATTTACAAGTGCTCATTCTTTCCTATGTTCTCAAACTGTTCTCCATACATTTAAACAGAGGCTAGACCTATAGTTTCTCTCAAGTACACAACAGGTTGCTCTTGGAGATCTCCTTTGTTTCTCTTTGTGTCTTCCCTGAAAACAGAATACAGCTGAAGAAAAATGTGTGTTTTAAAAAGACCCTAGCAAATGCAGCAACATTTTTGTCTCTTGATTGCAGGTTGTCAGCTGGCAGAATATATATTTTTATTAACAGGGTTTCAATGAAAATTAAGATATACCATCATAAGAGTTGTTCAGATTTCTACGAAAAGGGATGCCCAGATTTCAAGGGAAGGTTGCAGAACAGATAGAAACAGAAAATTAAATCTATTTCGCTTTGCCTGTTGAGATCTTTTGGCTCCACCCTCTGTCCCACTTGATTTAAGTGGACATGATTCACCAGTGACTGGTGTTTCCTTTTGAGCAGACAGGTATAGGGTTTCACTGCAAAATGGCATTTGAATGAAGAGGTAAAAAGTATGTGTATTAATGGTTCATGAAAGTTTAATATTCAGTTCCCAGTGATAGCCAAATTACGGTGACTCACAGCCTTATAAAACCAATTGCTAAAGGGGCAAACGGAGCAAGGTGGTTAGACCTTGTGTGCTCCTCCTGTAATTCATCAGCTGCACAATCAAAAGGCAGTGTTATAGCCAGTCATAAAACTGTTATTACAAATTAATTGTCCTTGATTTGTGGAGTAATTCACTAAATGTCCACTTAAAACTACAGGTTTTAAATTCTGGAGCTGTCCAGTGATTAATAGTTTGTATAGGGCAGCATTTTGAGCACACACTAGATTTCCCAGTTTGCCATGTGCTAAGTTTTTCTCCCTCCCTTATGAAATATCGTAACTTTTTGAACTTTCTTCATTAGGAAGACAACATAAAATGTGCTGCTCTTAGAATGTGATTGGGAAAACATGAAAGAAAATAATTTTTTTTGAATATTTTACTCCGAATTCACAAAAGTCTTTCAGAAAAAAAATGCAGGCATGATATCACAAACAGAAGAGGAAGAGGAAGAACATGAAATAAATAGCTTCCTTTTGATCTTTCTGCAGTGTTCTTTTAATGCTGCTGCTTAGTTTTTCTCCACCCTCTCTTTCAGGCAATGTATTTGCATCTAAAGAAAAAATGACTAAAGACTGAAGACTGGCCCAAGATCATAGACCATATTCACATGTCTTTATTGTAGTGTTCACTCAGATGCTTTTCCAGTATTCTCAGAGGTCTGAGTTCTATCCAATTTCTAGCTGAGTTCTCTGCATAACAAATAGCAAGGTCAGCAGGCTCTCCAAGGTTATGTGGTAAGTGGCTCTCATGGGATTAGATTCCAAGTTCTCAGCACATCGAATCCATTACCCTTTTCAATACCAGCTTCGTTCCACTCATGCAGAATTCATTTTTGGAAAATCTCTTTCCTGTTTCTGAGACTGTGAAGCATAATGTTATATAGGCATTATGCAATAAGGCTTTTTACAAAATGGCAGCCAGACAATTTGCTTGTGGTTTTTGTCACCTTATTTCCAATGCAGTGACTTATCTCAAAAGTCTGGAAAATCAGCTGGATTGTTTCCAGAGCCTGAAAAAGTTACGTCTTTGCTGGCTGGTGGATTCTGGTAGTTGTAAATGAGTAATTTTTCTAGGGTTCTTCTTTTTTGTTATTTCTGTCAGTTTTATTTGCCTTTGACTTCTATCTTATATACTATGAATGTCAAATTTTCCTGAATACTTCCCAGTTCCCACCTTTTCTGCTGAGCCATTCATTGCTTCATGTGGTATTTGACACCTGCAGCAACTTTGCTTGCTAAACTGAACCTCAGTTGACACACAGTGGACACTTGAAGAATTAGTCACCCTTTCTTGGTTCCTTTATGTCTCAGAGGTAAGCAACTGATGCTTACTTTCAGAGCAGTTCTATGTATATCTATTAGTTGAATTCAATAGGACTTAACATCCAGGTAGGTGTCTATAATATTGCATACTTAAATCGTTGATTCTTGGCTGTGTCACCAGTGCATGGTTGGTGTCCAAGCTGGTTATCTTTAATAGTGGTTCCATTATGCTTGCCTGCCTCTTTAAGCCTTGTGCCATCTTGAGTCTTGTTCTTGGAAGAAAGGTGAGATGTAAATTGAGTAAGACAAAAACCCAGCAAACAAATTTCCCCTTCCCCCAGTAGAGATGTCCTAGTACTGAAGCTTTTCCCAGCTGGACTTTTCCTTCTGCCATCTTTATTAAGGAAAATAACATGTCAGCAACCTTTGGCTCATAGACCTGAATTTGCAAAACTGCCTTGATTACCTTATATTTTCTTACTGTGTCATGCACTGATTACCATCTGAATTTGTAAATGGGGAGAAAAGATGTCCAGCCTTTTGGGAATGCTGTTTGTAGGAAAGTTGGGATAATGGAACAAACCTTATGGATTATACCTCAAGAAACATATCCAATCAATTGTATTAATGACCAAAGAAAATAGAGTGGCCAGAAAGAGCCACCAAAAATAAAACCAGTCCTATCTCTACCACAGTTTTTTTCACTATGGGACAAACAATGCAGACAGATGGGACATCTTTTTTTGCCTAGAGAAAATTGGGCAAAGTGTGGCCTATGAGCTGTCTTTGTGGTTCCCCGGAATCCCAAAGGATCATAGAGAATTTTTCGAAAAACATACTTGGCCTTCAATGCCCTCCAGGGGTCTTTGGGGCATTTGTCATTACATTTTTGCCCTCCCGTTTTAGACCCAGGGGAGGTGTGTTTTAAAAACAGGAAGCAAGCAGGAAATGATTTATCCTAGAGCCATGTTTTGTTGCCAAATTCACACAGAGCATTCACACAGAGTGCAGACCTACAAAGTAGGCATTTTATGACGCTGTGACCTGGAGAGCACCAAACACTGGGCCAGCATTCTAACTTTGGTTGAGAATGTGTAGAACTCCCTGCCTGCATACTGACAGAAGGTCACAGAGGCTGTTCTTTCTGTCTGCTTCCTTCCCATTGCACACAACAACAGCTAGGGAGTTTCTGGGCACAATTACCTGCCTGCTATGGAGGTGCTCCTAGCTTTGTTTCAGCTGTTCTTGAGCATGTAGGAAAGAAGGAGCAGCTGCTTTCCCCAGCATAAGGCTGCTCCTTTCTCCCTGAGCACTCAACAGCAACTGGAATAAGATCCTGTATGGACAATCACTGCCCAAAGAGATGGAGTTGTACCCAGCTATACCCTGGCTGTTGCTGTGCACCAGGATGAGGGACTTGATGATAAACTCCTTCTGCAAGGTCAAAGTAAATTTTCAGGCATTTGTTTATAGCACCAAAAGATTATAATCCAATGCCCCTGAATCTCAGCTACTTGCCATGTATATAGTTTTTTAAGTGTCCAAAAATGGCCGGGCTAAAATTTGTTTTAACAAACCTATTGCATTTGTGTTGGATTATTTATTTATTGCAAGCATGGAAAGCTGACAGCTTCCCAGAGCATTCAATCTGCTGTGAGCATGTGTTTTCTAGCTCTGGGTTTTGGAGTATTGTTGAATACAGTACTCAAATAGCCATAATTCTCCATCTACAAATATTTTTGTGGACATGGGGTATTTGCATTCACTGAAATACATAGGAGTTCTCATTGGGTCCCCAGACATTCAGTGGAGTTTTTTTTATCTGCCTGGATGAGGGTCAAAACAATGGATTTCATGAATGCTCTCAGTCAAAGGAAGTAATTGATTTACTAGGTACAGATTGGCCTCTCTCTTTTGAAAAGATGGCTGCCAGCTAATCTCCTCTACCTGTAAGAATATTATCTCACGGATTCACATCCAGGTGTAATGCTTTTGGTTTACATTTTTGAAAACCTGGCCTGGGGACTCTTCTCATGACTACTGCTTCACCTTTAAGAAGAAATTAATAATTAAAAAAATCTAGTTAAAATAAAGGCATTTTCCTGGTCTTGCAAATAAGAACTGAAAGAGATGTTCAGTTTGTGGAAACTCTATATTACCTTCCGCTTTTCAGTTCAAGATTTATCATCTCCAACCTTTAGCCCTGTTCACAAAATTATTACATTGAAAATACCACAGCAAAATGAATGACTTTGATTAAAAATACATATGCTGTTCAATGCCAAACAGCACGACTATATGCATGGTCTTGAAAAGCACCAAAAAAGGCCTCAAGGGACAAAGATCTAAAATATCAGATCCTCAAAGACTGATTAATGTGCTTACGAAGAAAACTCAGAAAATAACTTTATTTAGCCTGTTTTGAAATTATAGCCACATAGAAGTAACTGATCTGCTGTCATTAAGCAGAAAATCTGAAAGCCTCGGGGCACAATTAACAAGAAGGCAGGCACCTGCCGTCTCTTTTGAAATCAAGAGCAGGGGGACCGCAGTGTTTTGTCAAGGGAACAGCAGTGGGATTCTAGGGTTTCTCCCCTATAGGAACCTCCTTCAAATGTAGCAAAATGGATGAGAGTTGCTGTGTCTGCCCTAGAACAAATACAGGATGTTGCGTTTACCTTCTGAGACATGACTCTTTTCTGCAAAGGGTCACTTAATATGAAAAAAACAAGGCCTAGTGTATGCAATCTGTCTCTCTCTATGTACACATAGATGATATGCTCCAAGTGTCCTGATTTGACTGGGGCAATCCCAATTAATTGTCTGTCATCCCACTTTTTCAACTGGTTTTAAAATGTCCCAAGTTCTCTCTCTTCCTCCCACTTTCCCCCTTTGTCCCTACCCAGCCTAGTTCAATTGCTACAAAGTGAGTTCAGTGTGCAAGGGCAGTTTGCACTCAGTTAATTCAGCAGGTGGGACAGGAAAGGAGGGGACAGAATCTTGCCCTTCCCAGTAGGCACAGACAAAAGCAAACTGCTACAGCCTCTCCTAGCTTGTGTGATCATTAACAATATTTGCCATCCTGACCAGACTCTGATGTTGCTTGGCTACACATGACCTAGTTTTCATCTGTGAAATGTTTCAGGGTATGATACATATGAATGTGTACACATAGAGAGATGTAGAGGCAACTGAGGGGATGTAAAGAAGGCCTTAGCATTCCAAAGCCCATATCCATTTCATTGTATACTTAGAATCATCATTCTAAATTTTGGAGTGCTGGCATGAAGATCAGAGTGGTGTAGTGGTTAAATTGCTGGACTGGGATTTAGGAGTTCCAGATACAAGTCTCATTGAGCCATGAAGTTCAATCACTCTTTCTCAGCCTGGTATACAAATATTGTTATGAAAATAAAGTGAGCTTGAAAGAAGCCATATATACCACCTTGACTTTGCTGGAAGAAAGTGGTGAATATAAATGTAACAAACAAATTATGTAAGAAATATAATATAAAATCCAATTGTAGAACATCTCAACAAGGTTGAAATCTCCATATATGTGCTGTGATAAACTGAGTTTGGATCTTCTTTACCTTGCACGCCCTCACTAGGGTGTCTTCAGGGCAAGTCTTCATATTTAGAAGACACAGAACACATAGGGCATTTAGTAGTAGCTGAATGCCAATGCAGGATTTCCTGACAGAGGCAATGCTACTACTGTGTAACTGTGGGCTACTCATATGGCAACCTTTTTTTTAAGCATGACAGCTAACAGACTTAGGTTCTCTATGAGTGAAAGCTTTCCAATACTCTGTCTTTGGAATTGGTAAAAGCCTCCATAGTACCATTCTCCAACCTGTGTCCTTCAGATGTGCTGTATTGTAGTTTCCACAACTTCCAGGCAGCACTGGGCTGGACATGTTCACAGGGAAGGGTGGAAGTTGTGGTACAGGATATTTGGACAGTGCTGGCCCCTCCCAGAACTGCAAACCCCAGGATTCCATAGGAAGTTGAAAGTGGAATCATCATGCTATAAGAGTGTCATGCAGAAATGTTAAAAAGAATAACAAGGAATAATAACAATAGCAGCACTGCCCAGCAGTTCAAACCATTTGAGGTACATTATTTTAATAAATGTGGGATAAATTGTCCACACACTGGTAATTTCCTGAGTGGACTAACGTCTTGTGCTCTGTGTGGTGCTGCCCTTGAAAATGACTTGGTAGTTACAGCTAGTGCAAAATGCATCAGCAAGATTGCTGACTAGAATACCATAGAGACAACACATAATACTTTATTCTAACTATAATATCAGATAGTATCGTCCATAGTAATTTATGGGTGAATTTACTTACAAATTGTTTACGACTGTAATTAATCTTGGTGATGCTGGAAAACAATGTGTTCTGTGTGTTATTTGCTGTGTTGATTTTATGAATTCTGTGGTTTATTTTTACTTTTAATTTAAAAAAAAAACACACTGGTTTTAAAAGAACTGCACTGACTATATTTGCTTTCAGTCTGAATTCAAAGTGTTGATGATGTGACATTCAAAGTCCTAACTGGCTTGGGACCTTGTTATTTGAAGAAGCACCTGCCTGAGAACCAAGATCTCCTGTAGTGGCCCTCCTCTGTGTCCCACTGGTGAGGGGAGTCATATGATGGGGATGGACATGGGACAGGGCCTTCTTAGTAGTGGCACCGCATTTGTGGAATGGCTTCTCTCGGCGGCGCAACTGATGCCATCTTTGGAGCCTAATTTACTTTTAAGTATGTACATGGTTTTTAAACTGTTTTAGCCTTTCAAATATGTTTTAGCTTGTGTGAATTGTTTAATTTTTATCTTGTTTAAATTATTGTTTGATTTTTGATTTGGGATTGTCTAAATTGTTTACATTGACATTGTTTACATCTGTTTGTCAAATTAAGATATGATGAAAGGGCAGGATAAAAATATTTCAGTCAGTAGTCTATACTGACTTACAGTATAAGGTTTACATAACACTGTGCCTATCCTACAGGCATGGCAGGACTTCAGATTGAGACAGTATGGCTTGCCTAGGCCACCTAGTAAGTCAATGTCCTAAATCTCATATGTATTTTCCAAGGGCACTTTAAGTGGTAGTTGTTAGTTATTGTTCAATTAATGTGAACCTCTTTCCCACTGTTTACACATTATATTTGCTTTGCTGTATCTCCCTGTAATGTTTGACGCCCATGATTCCCTATGAGTCTGGAAGTGCTTCCACATGGAAGGCTACTAGTACTTAACCATAAAAAGACTTGGAGGAGATATTCCATCTTTCTGACTTTTTTTGTGCGCATGTGCATGCATGGTCTAAGAGAAAATGATAGAATAAATTATTGGTCAACACAAGAGAATTAGAAATGGAAGCTGATTTCCTCTGTGAAATTCCACAAAAGATGGAGGACAATCACATAACAAAAACCTCACCTGGGGGCATCTTTAGTGACAATTGTCCTATTCAGGTGTTTACAAAGCAGAGGAGAGGAGAGTGCCCAGCCCCCTCTGCCTCTTGTTGCTGTCTATGCACGAAGAGTGATGAGAGGCTAAACAGGAAAGCGTTTCGCATAAATAGATATTCTCTCCTCAGTTGGAAACTCTGGGTGGTGGTGGTGGGGAATCAGGGGTCTCAATCTGGAGCAAAGCCTTCATTTATACCAGGATCTTTCCAGTTGAGGCTTGCTGCTCTCTGTGTGAGGAAAGACAACAGAGGGTTACAGCTAGGTCACCTAGTGTTGCATCAACACAAAAAGTAATGCCTGAATAGGGCTCATGTTACATATGTAAAATAAAGTAAGCCATGTTGGTTTATAAGAAAAAATCCAAAATCCATAGTCAATATCTTATTAGGACCAATAAAAATGCACATAACAGTGGGCAAGTTTTCAGGATCTTCAGATCTCTTCTTGTGAAGGATTGGGGAGAGAATACAACAGGAAGGGAGGAATAAGTCCTTCAGGTTGTTTAGGTTAAGTGTACTCAGAATCTTAGTTCTCTTTCACACTACATAATTATAGCTCTTGATATTACTTTAACAGCCATGGCTTCATCCTACAGAATTCTGAGATGTGCTATTTCATAACATACTAGAATTCTCAGCCTGAGAGCTCCTCTAATGCTTCTCCAAACGACAAAGCCCAGGATTCTGTAAGATGCAGCCATGCCAGTTAAACTGGAATCATAGTGCTATAACAGCGTAGTGTGAAAAAGACCTTAAGGTAGAATGGAAGAGGAGGCCCAATAGGCTTGAAGTCCAACCTGTAATTGTAATGGTGAATTAACATGTTATGGTAGACCTCACCTCCATTTATGAATGTGCAAAATCTAGTAGTTGCTCAGATTATACTCTCATGTCCTTTGAAAAATGCTAGGGCTGGAATGCACTAAGGCAGTTATAAATGTGTAACCTAGAGTTACTGTTGACTATTTTGTATTCACACAAACCTTACATATTCTCTAGTTTAGGAGGTACCAGCCATTGTGATCAATAGGGGTCTGTTCTTCTGTTGATTGGGAAGCACCTGATGGACATCTTTCAGAAGGAAAGCAATACTGGAATATAGCAGCTTCTGCTATTGCTGAGCTTGTTTCCTCTTGCTAACTCACAACAAACCTCCTCTTTTCAAGAATCCTCAAAGCAGGACTGTTGTAGTGGAATCCTCTGTTAGCAAGCCACAATTAAAATATGATTCTTTCAAACAAGGACCACAGAACACTCCCATACATGGGAAAAAGTTAATTTAAAACAAGCAAATGAAAAGTCGTTCCTAACCTGGGGTGAATGACTTGATGGATACAGAAATAAAAATACACTTTAAACCATAAAATTTTAAATTAAAAAACACTTGAGAAAGCGTAAGACTGAAATCTGTCATGTAAAAACAATGGCATTACAATTAACTTTAAAACCAGATTTTTTAATAAGCAAAACAGCATTTTTATTTTTCATACCTGCGCATCAGCAACAGAAGGGGTGCAAAAATGCTTTAGCCACCCACTCTGGAATTAAGAGGTTGTTTTCCTCTCTGACATCCTCTTTTTACAAGGGTTTCTCACAAAAGAATTACTAATAGGTTGTAAGGAGTCAGAACAAACCCCACTGACACCTTTGATTCTGTCTGGCTGCTTTGGTGATTTTTTGAGCCCTGTGTCAAGGAGCTTCTCCTTGTCTCTTCAGCCCAGCTCTAGGAAACAATAAAAAGAACAATGCTTTAAATTTTCCTGCCCAAAGCCCAGAAACACAGCAGTTAACAAGACCTTGAGAAGGAATGCAAGCAAAATTTTTCACACAATAGCTATGAACATGAGAATTGCTTCCATAGATGCAGTCACAAGCAATAGTTTTGGAGTTTTGTGGTCCTTCACGTGGGGAAAGTTTAGTAACAGATTCCCTTTTAAAATGACACAGCCCAATGTCCAAATTAAAAAAAAAAGTCTATTTGTTGGGAAAGAGGGAGAGAAAAGAGGGAAGCAACACACAACTCAAAATAAATTAAAGCTATGAATTAAATCTAATGTAGCTATTTGCGTGACACCTATTTAACTGGAATCTGGGGTCCCAGAATATATGCAGAGAAGATGGTCTCTGACAGAATGTGTTGGCTTTCAATTGGATGATTGGATGAACCCACAAAGAGTGAGCAAACTTTTAGGGGAATCTGCATTCAGTAATATCAGCCCCTTAGGGGAGACTGTTTTCCCCCAATTGTGCCCTATTTTTTCGTTTCTGATTTCAGTGGTGTAGTCAGCAAATCAAATTATTAATTACAAGTGTTCTTTATGACCCTAACTGGGCATACAGTTGGCCGGTCAAAACCTACAAGGGGTACTTCTTTTTTTTTTTTAAAGAGCTTAAGTTATAGGTATTTACAAACAGATGCTTATTCAGGCTGCCTGGCATGGTGTCAACATACTTAGGTTCTAGGCCAGTGTTGATTAAAGTGGTGGCCTGTGGATCAGTGCTGATCTGCAAGCCATTGCATGTTGACCCATAGCAAGTTTCCAAGAAAGAAAGAAATGGTTGTAGCCAGTGGGCACAAAGATGGGTGCTGATTCCTGCCATGTGGGGGAAAACTCTCCCAGTCCACCACTTGAGATAGCTTAAGAAGCACTGTTCTATGACACTGTGTTGAACTATGTCAGAATGTAGTGATTTGAAATCAGTCTTAGGACTGAAAGAAATGGAATTTGTGCATCACACATAGTGTATATTACACAATGATTTTTTTAAATGATAAATAAGAGGTACTGGGGGCCCTGACTTGGGTTCTTTCATTTGCTTTCTTCATGTTTCCAATATGGATTGGTTTGTCTTTGTGAATAGGACAGGGAGATTCTCTTGGTGACAGTGCCATTAGAAGCTGTGTAGAGTCCCTGATCCTATTTAGAGTTAGCAATCTTTGCATGCCTATATTCACTAATTGCTGGTTTGCATGTTGCTTTGTAGAAATTTAGACACAGCATATATCTATGGTAGCTTTCTGCTTGTTTGCTTTTACACACCCACTTTCTTTCTCTAACCTGCAACCATTTTCTCTTCTGTGCCCTATTTTACACCATAAATTTTGCACAAGTAAACCTATTTTATATGTTTTACAGAGAAGTCAAGTTTGCCTCTTTATTCTGCTATAACATGGCAGAGAGTGGAGTGCGACTAGTTATTAATTCAGCTTCTTCCTTGCCAATTGACTGCTCTGTTTGAGAGACTTACTACTTTCTCCATACATTTCCATAGAGATCCAAATGGGACCATGTTGGGTATGAAATGCCAGAACATCCCTTCTTCACATCATAGATCCAATTTATCCATTGAAAAAAATCTGTTACTTTTGTTTTTACTTAATCTGCTAGATTTCCCCCAATAGGTACTTTTTCAAGACTGAAAAACAATGCACATGATTACTAATTGCACAAATAATATTATATCCATTTTGGCCCTTAACCACATGTGCTTCCAGATGAAGCTTCCACTGTGGAGTTAGTCTGCCTGGTTGACAGACTATCAAGGAGAGTCAAGATGGATGTTTTCTAATTAGGTCATTGCTGCATCCACGTTTTTCCTAAGAACACACACACACACACACACACACACACAAACCCTGCCCAGAAAGGAAGGAAGGAAGGAAGGAGCAGACAAGCAGTTCAATTTTTCTGCAGGTGTTGACCTAAAAATACACAACTGAGGCACAGTGGGAGGAATGGGTGACACGTTGGGAATGCTCCTCCATTCTGTATCATTTGCCATATTTTTCAGGCTCCAAAGCCATTCCATTGCATGCAAGTCCTTCCCCTTGGGATTGTACTGAATATATCTATTTACTTCTAAGTATGGTAAATGTATAGGATCTGGCTACAGGACTAAAATGATTTTGCTAATGCTTTTTTTTTAATGTTCTCAAGTGGAAATCATCAGGGCGTTGAATGAACTGGGCGTTCAGGTCGACATGACTTCCATTGTTCTTTCATGGGTGCACTGTATGACAAAGAGTGCAGCTACACTCAGATGAGGACCAAAGCCAGGCATTGGGCAATGGTGAGAGTTTTCCAGTGGAGCATGTAAGTCAGTGGAATAGGTGGAAGGTGGTGGGCTCTGTGGAGATCTGGGGCCAGCCAGTGCTAAAACATATCAAGCCTGTCTTCTTTCCTCCCTCCCTGGAGAAACAGCACTCCTTTTTATAATTATCACCCCTTGGCTCCCTCTCCACACTTAATCACACCTCTTGCTTTCGTTTCACAACCTTTGTGGATAGGGGGCAAGGCATCTTAGGGTTACCCCAAAGGAAGGTATAACTTGTGGTAGCGTGTGGTAAACGGATTAAAAAATGGAAAGTATTCCACTGAATCAGGAGGTTATAAAATAATACGCAAGTTTACTTAAAACAGGAAACAGGGGAAAGATATTGGGTGAATCAATAACTTTAAACAGCACAGAATTCCCACTATTAGATTTACAGTTATCCCTCCACATTTGCTAGGGTGAGGGGCACAGGAGCCCCGTGAAAGTGGAAAAACCGTGAATAACTCTAGGCCCTCCCAAACTGTATTTAACACACAAAAAAGTATGATCACCATATTCAATTCACCATGGATTCCTTGGAGGTATAAGGGTTCCTTCACAAGGCAGAAGTGGCTGGCTGGTGGGGCTTCCTGCCACCTCCACTGCTGCCACACCATTTTTAATAGGGACTTACAAGCCTTGTTTGCAGTTTCTCAGTCTCATGAGGTTTGCAGTCTCTATTAAAAATGCAGAGGGAGGCAGCAGAGGTGACAGCAAATAATCTGTGAATAATCAAATCCGCAAAAGTGAAAGCCGCAAATATGGAGAACTGACTGTATTTTACCAAGTATAGGTCAAACCTTATGACCTAACCCAGTATTAGTTTGGTCTCTCCTCTGTCTTTCTCTCAAGACACTTTAAGCTGACCAACACTAACAGTCAGTCAACTTCTGTTTCTCTGGTTGACTGAAGCTTTAGCTCAACACTCTTCCTCTCTCTTGGAATCTCACTGAGGAACTCCTTTCCTAGATCATGCTCCTGATATATATCTGTTCTGCTGACTCACCCACATAGCCCTTCTCTCTAGCTATACAGATTTTTCCTAGTCAGAGAACCAAATCGGATTAAACCCGTCTGTTGTTAGGTTGCTCTGCTGGTCACGCGCCCCTAGGGTTTGTCACAGACTCTTCCATCTTTGGAGGTCTTTAAACAGAGGTTGGGTGGGTAGCTTTCAGGAGTGTGTTAATTATGTATTCCTACATGGCAGGAAGTTGGACTACATGGACTTGCAACCCCTTCCAGCTCTAGTGTTCTATGATTCTATGAACAAAATCAAAATGTAATTAGTGTGTAATAGGACCCTTTTGCAATTGTACAAGACCCAATGTCTTTCATTTTATTTTTTAAAGAAAAAAGAGAAATAAAAGCAACATACAGCTTGATGTATGGATATACTGCTACAGACTTACTGATGCCTTCCATTTTTCCTTTGAGGAAACAACCTTTGGAAAGAATGAATAAAAAGCCACATACAAAAGGGTGTGGGTGTGCTGAAGATGTAAAAGCACTGTGAGTTTTTCTACCTTGATTGTGTACCTAAACAGAAAATGAGGGGGAAATTTTGAAATTAAGTACAAAATGCAAGCAGCCAGTATCCTAGCTAGAGCTCCACTGCAAACAAGTTTACTCAGAAGTTAAGCTTTAGGCATTTATGAATAATAATTTAGAGCTCTCTTGCACAAAATATGGTGCTGGGAAACACTGATTTTAAGATTTTTTTTAAATTTATTATTTATTTGTATCCCGCCTCTCCATATGGATCGAGGCAGCGAACAACTTACAAATAGCATGTATTTCGAAACGTTTCTATATCAGGAAAAGGGATGCATTGTGAGAATGAAGAACAAAAAAGGAAGGAATAACAATGACCATTAAGCCATGTTACACCCACTTAAGGATAGCATAACAGGAAGGAAATGCACACACACAAGTGTGCGGTCTTCTGAACTGTAGAAGAACAATGACTTACAAAGGTGGGGACACTCTACCTGGAGGCATCCTGCTCGATCAATATAGTGAGAGAAGAACAGGTTGCTTACCTGTAACTGTGGTTCTTCGAGTGGTCATCTGTGCCATCATACACTAGGAGCTTTAGCGCCTGCGCGGTAGCGTTCGGAAACTTCTAGAGCTTGTTCGCTTGGCGGGAACCCCTCCCCCACGCCGGTACTGCGCATGCTCCTCCCGCCGAGCAACGGTCTCTCCTCAGTTCTGTCGTCCGCCGTAGAACCTACAGGGACCTGAGAAAGAGGGGAGGAAGGGCGGGTGTCTTATGATGGCACAGATGACCACTCGAAGAACCACAGTTACAGGTAAGCAACCTGTCTACTTCTACCGTGGTCTCTGTGCCTCACACTAGGAGACTGTGTAGCTTACCGGTCGGACGGCGGGTCAGGTCCTACAGCACGGAAGATTCAACACCTCACGTCCAAACCGGGCATCTCTGCGCGACCGGCAGTCGAGCCTGTAGTGGCGCACGAAGGTCGATGGTTGGGGACCAGGTCGCCACCCGGCAGAGTTCATGCAGGTCAACTCCTCGCAGGAGGGCCGCAGAAGTAGCCCACAGCTCTGGTGGAGTGGGCTCGAAGCAGGACTGGCGGAGGCTTCCTCGCGAGCTCATACGCCAGTTCAATAGTCCTCACCACCCACTTGGAGAAGCGCTGGGTGGACACTTGTGGGCCCTTCCGACGTCGCCCATAGCAAACAAAGAGATGCGGCGTCTGTCGGAAGGAAGCAGTCCTGTCCTTGTAGAAAGCCAATGCCCGACGCACGTCCAGGGAGTGGAGCCGCTCCAACGGTGTCGTCGGGTTCGGGAAGAAGGCAGGCAGGATGATGTCCTGGTTGAGATGGAAACTGGACACCACCTTTGGCAGGAACGAGATGTAGGGTCTCAGGACCACCTTGTCCCTGTGGAAGACCGTGAAGGGCTCATCGGAACGAGAGCTGTGATCTCACCCGCTCGCCTCGCTGAGGTCACGCTACCAGGAAAGGCAGTTTTCATTGTCAGGAGCCTGTCATCCGAGGTCGCCATCGGCTCGAAGGGCGGCTTGAGTGGCTGCGAGAGCACCAGCGAGAGGGACCACGGCGGTAGCGGCGGCGATACCGGCGGGTGAGGATGATGAAGTCCTTTCAGGAACCGCTTGAACGGTATCGTTCCTGAAGAAGGCCGAGGCAGCAGATCGTGGCGGTTGGTATGCCACGATCGCGGAGAGATCACCTTCAGATGGAAACGCCAGGCCCTGTTGCCGGAGGTGCAGGAGAATGCAGCGGTCGAGAGCCCCGCGGGCGATCCCGGCTCACTCCTCTCGTTAGCGAAGGTCAGGAAGCGTCGCCACTTGTATTGATAGTTGCGACGGGTGGATTCCTTCCTGGCCGCGACGAGGACGGTACCGAGTACGGGATCGTCTAGTGCGATATCCTCCAGCATGGAGGGCCAGGCGTGGCAGGTCCGGATGGAGGACTCGGCCGCCGGAGTGGGAGAGCAGGTCCGGTGCCGATGGCATACGGAGCAGGTCGCCTCGTGCGGCTTGTAGCAGGGGTGCGAACCAATGTTGCCTCGGCCAGTACGGGGCTACCCAGGATCGCGTCGGCTCGGTCGGCGAGGTACTTCGATATCGTCCGGCCGAGCAGCGGGAACGGCGGGCACGCGTCGGTTGCCGGTCCACGGAAAGTTGGAAAGCGTCCCCGAATGGAGCGGGCGCGGTCGTGGCCCGCTCTGGAACAAATCAGCGGAACACTTCGCGTTTTCCCTGGTCGCGAAGAGGTCGATCGATGGTTCGCCCCAGCGGTCCAATCAGTGAACGCCTCTCGGAAGGAGACCATTCGTGATGGGATGAGGTGTCCCTGCTGAGGGCGTCTGCCGTGGTGTTCTCCTGCCCGGCCAGGTGAACCGCCACGAGATGCGTGTGCAGGCGAATGCACCATTCCCACAGGTCGAGCGCGATGTCGAGCAGGGTCGTGGAATGAGTCCCACCTTGTCTGTTGATGTAGCAGACAGCGGTGGTGTTGTCCGTCAGAATGAGGACCGTGCGCCCCGCCACGGCGGCGGGTGAGACGCCCGTAGGGCTTTCCAGACGGCGGGAGAGCAGCTCCACGCGTTTGGATATGGAGAGCGGTCTCGTCGTCGGTCCATCTGTCGCGGACTCTGAGTAACGCCAGCAGTGGGCACCCCATCCATACAGGGAGGCGTCGGTCGTTACCGTCACCTTCGGTGTCGGCTGTTGGAAAGGCATCCCCGACATGAGATTGCATCGCGACTGCCACCATCGGAGGGATGAGCGGGCGTCTTTTCCCCGGCAGCTGCAGTCGGAGTGTCTGTTCGTCTCGCAGGGGGTCGGTCCGGGACGAACCAGTGTTGAAGAGGTCTTGCTCTCAGCCTGGCGAGGTATGTCAGCGGTCGTCGCAGCCATGTAGCCCAAGAGCTGCTGGACGCTTCTCACAGTGGCGCGCGTCGGGGCCGTCCGGAGCAGCATGAGCGGCGGCCCGGATCAAGGTTTGTGCTCGAGACACTCTGGTAGGTACGCCCTAGGCGGAGGTCGAGTCGAGCGTCGCCCCGATGAAGTCCAAGATCCTCGCCGGCTCAAGGTAGACTCTTCGGATTCACTCGTAGACCAAGGCGGGTCAGGAGTGACAACGTCATGTGGACGTCGTGGTAAAGTCTCTGTTTGCAGGACGCCACCAACGGCCCGTCGTCGAGGTCAGGGGAAGACGGAAGCGCCCTTCGTCCGCAGGTAGGCAACTGCACCGGGGCCATGCACTTGGTGAAGACCCTTGGGGCAGTCGAGAGTCCGAACGGCAGCACCTTGTACTGGTAACAGGTGTCGTCGACTGCGAAGCGGAGGTACCGTCTGTGCTGCGGGCGAATGGCGATATGGAAGTATGCGTCTCGGAGATCGATGGAGGCGAACCAGTCCCCCTCGATGTAGGAAGGGCAGGATCGACGGTCTCGTGACCATCTTGAACATTTTGGGGCGGATGCTGATGAGTTCACCCCCTCTGAGGTCTAGGATCGGCCGGAGGGTACCGTCGGCTTTTGGATCGTGAAGTACCTGGAGAAGAAGCCGGTGGTCTTGGCCTCTTGCGGGAGCCGCTCGATCGCCCCTTTCTGGAGGAGGGATTGGGTTCTCTTCCCAGGAGGGCCGAGCTCGACGGCGTGGAGTAGTAAGGACGAGATGTCGGAAAACTCGATGGCGTAGCCAAGACGGACGATGGAAAGCACCCAAGAGTCCGTAGTGACATACTGCCACTCCGCTAGGTGTCGAGCGAGAGTCGGTCGGTCTCCGAGCGCTGATGGTAGGCTGAAGAGTGGGTATTGGTGGGTCCTGCCAGGCACGTCAAAACCGAGCTTTCTCGGAGGAGGGACTTCTTCGACGAAGCCGGGCGCCGCCTAATCGTGCGTCTGGCCGATGAGCCGGAGGACGGTCTCGACTGTCCAGACTGGGCCGAACGCTGGAACGACGAGGTGGAGGATCGTCGCCAGGATGGGCGGAGGGTGGAGGCCCTGCGGGCCTGCGTGGCCGGCTGCAGCCCGATCTTTTTTGGGTGCGTCTCGCCTTGACAAGATTGTCCAAAGCTTCGTCTGTGGACGAATTCGAATAGGCCTTCACCGTCGAAGGGGAATCTTCAATCCTCCTTCTGGTGTCCTCCCTGGATGTCGGCCGGTCGCAGCCAAGCATGGCGGCGAAGGCCGACGGATACCGGCCCTGACCCGGGAGGCGATCTCCACTGCGTGCCGGAGGAGGCCATCTGGTGCCGAGCGATGGAGATAGCCTCATTGAAGTCACGGAGGGAGGCTTGGCGGATGTCCTCCGGTACCGCCTCCATCGCCGGTCCGGCGATCGAGCACTTTTTTTCAGGTATGCCGCGAGGCAAGCCTGGTGTTCAAGCACTTCTGATCTGCAAGGAGGCAGCTGAATAGAACCTCCTTTGCGTTAGGCGTCCAACTTCCTGCCCTCCTTGTCCGGCGGGGTGGTATGTTGCCTGCCGGAGCCCTTTTGTCTGTGCCGACTCGACGACCACAGAGTTCGGTACAGGGTGATTAAAGAGATAACCGGCGTTATCCTTCTGCACCCTGTAGAGGTGTTCTAACCGCTGCGGTATCGGCTGAGCCGAGGCCGGTCTATCCCAGGCGGCCTTCACCAGTCTGGATACCCGGGGCAGGAGAGGCAGCGGGGCCGTGGAAGGTCGCTTCTCCTCGAAGACGGAGAAGGCTGGATCGTCGTCCTCCGGCTCCGCATCGGCGATCTTAAGGCCGAGGGTAGTGGCCATGCGGAGCAGCATCGCAGAGAACTGGTGGACGTCCTTCTGGAGCAGAATCTTGGGATCGGGTCCCCGAATCCCAGCGGAGGAGACTCCTGTGAGGCCGCCTCAGACACCTCTGGACTCCGCCGCTCGAGTCGTACGACTCCGAGCTCGGTGAGTCCTCTTCGCCGCTCGCTTTCCGGCTCCTTCGTCGCCGCAGGTGTTGCCTTCCCTCTCCGCAGCCGGGGCGGTGGTAGCAGCAGCGTCCCGCTTGGGATGGCTGACCACTGACTTCACCCTCTTGGTGGTGACCGGGGTAGTCTGAGGCTGACGTCGTCGTAGCCCGCTCGTCACCACCGACTCCGTAGGGCGCGTCGCCGTTGCCGTGACCCTCCGAGGTGGCGATATCGCCCGATACCGTGGTGAAGGCTCCCTCGCCCTATGATATCGAGGAGAGGGAGAGCGGCTGAAGGAGCGGCGGTCCGACGGAGATCGGCTTCGGCGTCGGGTACCGAGCCTCGTCCCCTCTAGGCGAGCGCGATTCGCGCTGTCGACGAGGTGACCGGGACCTCCGGAAGGTCTCCCAGCGACTCGGGCCACGATGGTACCGATCCCGGTACGATGGCGAATGCGACCGATGGAGGGGCCGGGCGCTGTCTGCCCACTCAGGAGTTTCCTCGCGTACCTGGCCACGTAGGACGCCGAGGTGTATCTGGAGGCAGACGAGCGAAGGTCTGCCTCTCTTGT